>CAUYQU010087889.1:0-28642 GCA_963574635.1 Cheracebus regulus
CTTCTGCCACAGCCTTGAGATAGAAAACGGGAGGCAAATGCAGGACTGAAAGATGGTGGCCTGAGCAGGATGAGGACGGGGAAGAACGGGACGGGTGGCACTGGGTCAGAGGGGCCAGCAAAGGCTGGGTCTCACTGGGTACTCCAGGTCATGGCCGGGCGTTTGAACATTTTTCTAAAGGCAACGGAAGCCACTGATGCTTTCGCTGTCTGGGTTCCATGATCTGATTTGCATTTTAAAAGATCGCTTGCTTGCTGTGTGGAGCCGGGAACTGGAGTGGGGAAAGGTGGGATAAGCATGAGGCTACTTGATCAGTCTCAAGCAGGGTTCCATGAGCTCCCGAACCGTGCCAAGGCAGGGAGGAAGAGTCCCAGGCCCTCCGGCGGGTGGGGGGAGAATTACCAGCACTTGGTGATTACTGTGGGAGTGAGTCTCGAGGGGAGAGGCGAGCTCCCTACTCAACTGCGAGTGTTTTGAAGACAAGAATTAAGTTTTATTCTTCTCTGTGTCTGCAGGGCCTAGCACAGGCCTGGCCCCAAGGGCCGAAATGTCTGCTGCGTAAATGTGCGATGTGGAATTTTAGTTCAGGCTCGTAGATGCAGTTTGTTTCTGATCCTCAGCACACGGTCACTGAGCATGGGGCAAGGAACCGACACTCCCTGGTGCCACCCCAGGCATAATGACTGTGCCTCTTCGACTCCATTCCAGCGCCAGGGACATGTGGGGGATGCGGTGGGAGATGTGTGCCTGGCAGAGTTGATCCTGTGGCCCCCACACCTGCTAGAGGTGGGCGTGGTCTGGACTGTCGGGAAGCTTTGCTGGTGTCCCAGAGATGCAAGCATCTTACAGTCTGCACTGTGGCCACCACAGGTGTGCCAACATCCTGGGGTTCTGCATCTAAGGGCTGCTGCTCTCAGAGCAACATTATTTTTCTACATTCAGCTTTCCACTGTTCTGATTGGCTGAGGTGTTGGATGGGTATAACTCCGAGAGGGTGTGCTTTGTGGTGATGACAGAGTGTAGCTACAGAGTGAGAAAGCCAGAGAACACATCTTATCTCTGCCACGGACTTGCTGGGTGGCCACAGATGAAACTGCTTCCTCGTCTGTAAAATGGGTGCACGCATGAACCTCAGGGCTGTAGTTGATCTGAATCTGCCAGGCCAATCCGTAACGTGTCTGGTGCCTGAGGACCAGGAGTGGGGTTTGGTCTTGTTTCTAGGGAAGGGCCCAAAGTGGCAGACAACAGGTACAAGAGCCCCCAGGTTCCGGGCCATCCACCAACATCAGGCTCCGAGGCTCTGGCTGCAAGGCTCTGTCTGAGTCTCTTCTGTCCTAAGAGAATCAGGAAGAGCCTGATGCCCACTTTTTGACCCTTCCTGGTTGGGGAGAGTGAAAGGAGTGTTGGAGTTGGTTTGGGTGGGCACCCTACTGAGAAGCTGGGGCTGGATGTTCAATTTCAGGAAGCTTGAAGTAAGAAGGGGAAAGGCCAGAAGAAGTGTATGAAACACGAAGGGCCAACCTCTCGGGGAGCTCAACCCAAGCTCTAAGTCACTGGCACCTGGGCTTTCGATGTGTGGGCTACAGGGCCCGGAGCAGAGGAGGTCAGGACTGAGTCCAGGGCCCAGGCCAGGGAGGTGCTTTGCAGCTGCCAGATGGAATGGGGAGCATGGCTGTGCCAATCTGACTTCACGAGGCCTTGGCATCCCAGGCTAGAGCTCCTGGACGTTGAAGCTGCATCCGATGCACTCGGAGCAGCCTGGATGCAGCCGGATGAGACTGCACAATGTCAGGACGGGCCTGGGGCTAGCGCCAGGGCTCCCAGAGCACCTTTCATGTCCCGCTATCAGAGCGTCTTCACAGGGTGAGCAGCTCACCCTTATCTATGTCTGTATTCCTCAGGGGCTCATGGCCTGTGACAATCAGCTTCTAGGCTGAGGACATAAAATCTGGAATTAGCATATGATAGACTAACAAGTCCAGCTCAATATGCATTTCCTGTGCAGCTACTATGTGCATGGTCTGACTCTGCCCTGGCCACTTAGGGGTTCCCAGCCAAGACTTGGTTTCTATCCCTTCAAAAACCATTCCTGGCCCTTCAGGGAGGAAGCTGTCTGCTTGGACGTTGGGAAAAATGGCATCCTGCTGAAAGCAGTTCTTCATCAGATACCAACTAGTCTAGCTAAACAGATGGCTTCGTAGAGGCCTCTCACTCAGGTGCTCTGTCCATGCCCAGCAGATTGCATCAAAGCTTCTTGTAGGCTCAGACCTGGTCACAGAATGGCCTGGAGTTGGGCCGATCATACTGGCCTCTGCGGCTTATGCCACGGGGCACCCAAGTCAAAGAGAAACACGAAGCAGCTGCTGGCACCATCAGTTTTACTCAAAGATGATGAAAGCAACAGTGATGGTTTTTGTGCATCATGTGCAGCCTGAAGGAGCAGGATTTAGTTTTCCACAGGAGCCAAGCTTGGTCTAGAGTCACATGGAACATATATTAAGATATGAGACTAAAGTATGAGTCTTTAACAAAAATTTGCGCCAGACCATTCATCTGCAACGTTCAAGCCTGTCTTGTTCTCTTGTGCCGGGAGGGCTGCTCTTGTGAATGCACCTGAGGATCTCTGACAGTGTTCCAGAAAAACGATTCTGAACACGGGTGTACTCATCCAGTAGTTTACACTCTTGTTCCTCCCGTGATCTGCTGCTGGCATGATTTCATACCTGAGCCAAGAGTTGGATGATCTGAAATCAATGTGGGGTCTCATTTTCAGGAATTCTTAGGTGCTGGATGAATTCTAGTCTGATTCTGCCACTGATTTAGTCTGTGTTGTTGGGTACCTCCCTTCCTTTCTTGGCCTCTTAAGTTTCTTGGTCCATAAAATGGGAAGGCTGTATTCTCGAGGTCCTGTTTAACATGAACATCTGGTGACCTGAATAGCTCTGTCCAGGTGGGCACAATTCAGATTCAACTACGATTCATCTAGATCCAACTAAAATGTATTGGGAGCATATTTTCATATATGCTATTTAATGTAGGGCTCTCAAAACCCCAGAAAGGTGGGCGTTACCATTTTCATTTTGCAGATTACCAAATGGAAACTCAGAGTTCAGAAAGTTAAGTGAAGTCACACAGCTAGGAAGTCATAGAGCTGAGATTCAGTTTCAGCTGAGATTCACATCCCGGGGGCTGAGAACAGATCGTATGAGCCCATACCAACCTGGCTTCCCCCATCCCTGCCTTCCTGCCGATCCAGGAGCTCAGCTCTGGGATCTAGTGGGTTGAGGGACGGAGGGGGTTGTGGCTGCGGCTGGGGGCTGGAGGCCCCTGGTGGGGATGCTGGACGCTGCCTGGAGAGTAGCAGGCTCTAAAGGGCTGCGGGCAAATTCACTAGCCTGGCCTGGCTCTGGCTGTGGCACAGGAGTCCCCAGGCTCCGCTTGGCTTTAAGCTTAAGGAGCTGCCTGCCCTTTGCGGTTCTTTCCATCTGGGAGCCCCTGCCTACCACGTGGCTTGTCCTCCCAGGGACCCACCCTCAAAAATTCCTGTCCAGGCTTTCCAGTCCTCGGAAACCATCTCCTAACCCCCACTGACTGAGGTCAGGGAAGGAAGAGGCGTGTTAGAGAGACCGAGCTCTGATCCCGGTCCTGACATTGGGAGGAAGACTTCAAGTGACGCTTTTATTTCAACCAACTCAATCGCCACCGATCTGCGTCTTCATGCAGCAACGGCTTGTGAGATACAGGTTGTCTATTCAGAGCCTCGGGACGGTCTCAACTACTTGCATGACGTTGGGCAAGTGAATTTCTCTCTCTGGGCCTCAATGTCCCCATCTAGGCAGTAGCCAGCCGGTTGGGCCCTATGGATGTCGGGTCCCTGCCAGTAGTGGCATTTTAGGGTCCACAGTCATGTCATCTGCTTTACCTTCCTAGAGGCAAGCGGCGGGACCAGATGCTTTCGGAAGGCGCACTAAGCTTAAAGGTGGCTCTCTCTGCAGGCGCCCCTCCTCCCACACGCCGGAGGCGCGCCCCCACCGGCCGGAGCTCCCCGTCAGATCCAGGCTCTTCGGCCCCGCAGCTCGGGGAACCAGGGCGCAGCGCTACAGCCGCGGCGGCGGCGGCGGCGGCGCAGGGGGCGGGGGAGGAGAGAGGCGCCCACTCGTCCCGCGGCCTCCGCGGCAGCCCTGGCCCCGGCCCCAGCGCACCAGAGCGGCCCTGGGAATCTTCGGGCTTGCTGCTCCGGCGGCCGCGGGCTGGGAGCCCACCCCTGCTCCCTGGCACCGACCCCGTGTCGCCCGCAGCCCCCGCCCAACTCCGCGGAGCCGGCGCGGGCTGCTCTTCGCCCTCGGCTGCGGCCAGGCAGGCGCTGGCCGCGCGTGGACGCCTCCGTCTTGCCCTTCCCATGCCCAAGGCGGGGAATTATGCGTTCCCGGCGTGGGACAGACGATCGGGCTGCGAGGGCCGGCGGGGGGCGTGGGGGTTGGGACACCATTTCTGGCTGGACGAGTGTCCAGGTCCCCCTCCCTGTCCGGCCCTCCGGACCTCATCTTCCTGTGCCTCTCCGGTGTCTGCCCCTGTACCTGCCTCCCAGGGGCTCGTCCGGCGAAGGGCCGCCGCAGCCCACCTCCACTCCCTGCCCTCGGTCCCTGCCCCCTGCCCGCCGCAGCCACTCGCCCGGCTGGGAGCAAGCGTCCCCTCTTGCGGAGGGTGCGGGAGCGCCTCGGGCACCCAGGGCACAGGGGCCAAAGTTCGCGCTCCACCGGCCAGCTGAAGGCCCTGAGCCCCCGGGGCCGCGGCCGGGACGCGGCGCTCGCCTCACCTGCTTTTCCAGCGGCTCCTTGGCCGACAGCGCCGGCTTGGGGGAGGGCGCGCGGTCGCAGACGCAGCCCTCGAGCAGGTAAAGCCCCGAGGGCCGCGAGCTCGAGTCGCTCTCGAAGTAGAAGAGCAGGTTCTGCAGCAGCGCGAACCACTTGGTTTGCCATTTGGTGTTGTCCGAGCTCCGCTTGCTCAGGTAGCCTCTGCGCGTGCCGTCCTTGCGCGCCAGCAGCCCCAGGGACGCGACGTGGCCGTCGTTGAGCCGGATCCCCTTCTGCATGGTGCTCACGGCCAGCGAGACCCCGCGCGCTTACATCTTCCCCGCGCGGCAGCCCCCGTCCGTGCGCGCCGCGCGGCCTCTCCCTGGCGCTCGCTCGCGCCCTCTCGCTACCCCCCAGTGTCTACACTCCTCTCGCTCTCCCCCCCAGTGTCTACACTGGCGCCGAGCCGCGGCTTCTTGAATCCGGAGGTGCCGTTCCCCACCGGAACCTCCTCTCCGCCCCGCAGAGCCCCGGGAGACGCCGCCCGACCGTCCTCCCGCGCCCGGCAAACTGAGGCCCCGGCGACCTGCGCGCTGGCGAGGGGCAGGCGGAGTCATGTGACGCGGTCCCTCGAAGAGCGCGTTTCAGCCGCGCGGACAGGGACACGCACGCAGCCCGAGGCGCAGAGCCGCGCGCAGGCTGCACCTCGGCGCCTCCTCCCCCGCCGCAGACACGCGCGCGCACAGCCCCTGCGCGCCCTCCCCATCCCCCCTGCGCGCCTGCGGGTGCTAAAGAGCAAGGCGATCCATTTCGTTTACCCCAGCGGGACCCCGCAGGCCGCCCGGGAGTTCGCGCCTCTGCGCCGCCGCGGCGCGCTGTGCACCCGGCTAAGTGCCCGGCGCCATGGCCGTCCCGAGGCTCCCCGCCCCGGCCCCTGTTTCCCACGCCAGGTGGACGGAGGAGGGTGCGCGGGCGCCCGGTCCTCCCCTGCCCGGTCCGCGGCCACGCTGCGCCCCGCCTGCCGCCCCTCCCGTTTCGGCCGCCGGAGGGCACGGGCGACGGGGGGCGGCCGCGGACGCGGCGACTGGACTCTATTTTGGGAGCTGCCGCGATCGCCGCCCCCGCGCCTGCACCCCGAGGTCCGCCCGGCGGCCGCTGCCGGGAGTTCTCTGCAGATGCCCCCGAGCCTGAAGGCGGCTTCGAACGCGGGCGCGGGGACCATGGGAGCCTTCAAATAGCTGCGCTGGCGCAATGATGCCTTAACGGTAGATTTTCCGCTCTTATTTTTAGCTCGCGCCCGCCTACACAGCTACGCGGCATTTACCGAGAACGTCACAGCGGCGCTGGCTGCACCGGGAGGGCGATTCGGGCGCTGCAGCGCGGAGCGCGCGTCCGTGTCTGCCGCAGAGGGCGGCGGGCGGCCCCGAACCCGGAGCGCCGCAGCCGGGCTGGTGTCCGCGCAGCCCTCCGAGGAAGGGCACCCCCTTTCCGCGCGGAAACGGGGACGCCCCTCCCCGACACACACACACGCACACTCACACACCGCACACGCCACATACACCACATGCACACACACCGCACTCCCCGCATGCCACACACACACCACACACCATACACCACACACACCCACACAACACACGCACACTCACACCACACACACACCATAAACCACACACCACACACACAGGCACACTCACACCACACTCACACACCATAAACCACCCCCCCCACACAGACATACACACACACCACACACACCACATACACACACACCACACACACCACATGCACACACACTGCACTCCCCGCATGCCACACACACACCACACACCATACACCACACACACCCACACAACACACATGCACTCACACCACACACACCATAAACCACACACCACACACACAGGCACACTCACGCCACACACACACCATAAACCACCCCCCCACACGGACACACACACACACCGTACACACCACATGCACACACACCGCACTCCCCGCATGCCACACACACACCACACACCATACACCACACACACCCACACAACACACGCACACTCACACCACACACAACATAAACCACACACCACACACACACAGGCACACTCACACCACACTCACACACCATAAACCACACACCACACACAGACACACACACACCACACACACCACATGCACACACACCGCACTCCCCGCATGCCACACACACACCACACACCATACACCGTACACCACACACACCCACACAACACACACGCACTCACACCACACACACCATAAACCACACACCACACATATCACACACACACCACACACCATACACACACCCCACCCCCCCCACACACTCCATACTCCCCCACACCCACCACCACACACACCCACACACATCACACACACCACACAAACGCCACACACACCACACACACATACACCACACCACACACAGTACACACACCACACCCACATACCACACACACATCACACACCAGACCACACACCACACATATCTCACACACACACACCACATCAACCACACACACCACATAACACACACACCACACACTCCCCACACCACACACACACACGCACACACACCTTAGTTTGGAGCCCCAGGGAAGGGCTTGGGAACCAGGCCACCTTGTGTGGTCATGAAGAGTCCACGGAGAAGCTGTGCTGTGGAGGCGCGGAGCTGCCCGTGTCCTGAGCACAGTGGGCCCTCCTGTGTTCCTGCGGCAGGGGCTTTACGGGGGAGCGCCTGGCCTCGTAGCCATCGTCCTCCCTGTCCGTGCCGTCGCCCCCGCCCAGGGACCCCGGTGACTCAGGGGCGCTGCTGTGTCTTCACAGATAACGAACATAGACTGGATGGCAAGCCCTTTCCTTCAGTCTTGATTTTCCCTGCCCTGTGACCATCTGTCCTGGTTTGCTGTCTTTATGGCCGCCGAGTGTGCAGACTGAGGCCTTGAATCTGGCCTTTCTTCACCTAAACTCTTTTATTAGGAAGTCTGTTACCGAAGCCAGGAACAACTTCAGGGAAAGGCACCGCGGTAAGTGCTTGAGATCAGTCAAGCCATTGACTCTTCATGCAGCCCAGTGTTTGTTTCCCCAGTGAGCCCCACGGTACAGACAGGGGAAACTGAGGCGCGGGAGAGTTGACCGACGTGCTGGGGGCCGCTCGGCTAGGAAGTGGCACAGGTTGGATTTGAACTGGGCAGTCCGTCCCTCAGAGATCGTGGGTGGGCCAGCTACAGTTTCCTTCTTTTCTTCGAGGCGGAGTCTCGCTCTTGTTGCCCGGGGTGGAGTGCAGGGGCGCGATCTCGGCTCACTGCAGCCTCCACCTCCCGGGTTCAAGCGATTCTCTGGCCTCGGCCTCCCGAGTAGCTGGGACCACAGGCACGCGCCACCACGCCAGGCTGATTTTTGTATTTTTAGTAGAGACGGGGTTTCAGCATGTTGGCCAGGCTGGTCTCGATCTCCTGACCTCGTGATCCACCCGCCTCGGCCTCCCAAAGTGCTGGGATGACAGGCGTGAGCCACCGCGCCCGGCCCGTATCTTTTTATATGCATGTCCCTCTTTTAGGCTGAATTCCTGAAAGTGGCATTTCAGGGCTAAGGCGATGTAGCATCGGTTTGTCTTACTTGACTTCCAGAGAGCCTTTGCTCCTGACAAGGCCACCAGCAGTGGATGAAGCCGTCCATTTCTCCATACACTTGTCAATCCTGGATACTGATATTGCCAGTCTCTTAAATACCTGACCATTTTGAAAGGGCAAAAAAAAAAAAAATGATATCCCTTCTGTATTAATTTTAATTTCTTTCAAAAATGGCGAGGTTAGACATTTCAACATGTTTACACACATTCACATTTCTTCTTCTTGAATTTTGGTTTTATGTCTTTATTTTTGCAGATGTGTTTATATTTTTCTTGTAGATTGATCACAGCATTTTATATATTAGTGATATCAACCATTGACCATCATACCTGCTGGAAATAGTGCTGTCTTTTATTCACTGCGGTAAAATATACATAGTGTTTGCATGTTACTCACTTTTAGGCTTACAGTTCAGTGGAATTAAATAAATTGACAGTATTGTGTAGCCATCACCACCATGGTCTTCAGAACTTTTTATCTGGTGAAACTTAAACACTGTATCCATTAGACCACTGTCATTTCCCCGTCTCTCCAGCCCCTGGCAAGCGGCCTTCCACTTTCCATCTCTCTGAGTGTGGCTATTCTAAGCACCACCTAAGTGGAATTGTTAGGGTGCAGAGGCCTAGGAGAGCCCGAGTAAAGCCATCGTAAGTTCAGCTCCCTCTTAGAACCAGCCGGGCACATTCCCAGTCCCAACCCATGGTCCTAAGATGTTTATAGTTGAAGAAAACCCACAACAGCCGAAAGCCCAGATGTCTTAATACCCATAACAACATGTGCTTTCAAGATCATGATAGTCATGCTTTGGCGTACTCACACTCTAAAATGTCAAGGATAGTTTTCGTTGAATCAGTAGAATAATGGATTTTGTTATGCTGCCTGCTTACTGGCATGTAGGTAGAGCTTAGTTTAGTCTTCGCATAGACAAGACCCTATAAAACAAAATTTTAAGACAAAGATGGTGCGTTTCTCTGCTTGCTTTCTGAGGACTCCCCATTCTGTGATGCAGTCGCTTTCAAGAAACTCTCTTCTCACCATGCTCTGTGACCGCCTTGAATTCTTTCCCGCCTCAGATCCAAGAATGCTCCCCTAGGGTCCGGCTCGAGACCCCTTTTTCTGGTAACAGAATCATACAACAGTGTTTGTCTTTTTGTGACTGGCTTATTTCATTTTGTTGTTTGTATTTTAATCCTGTCTATCCATATCTACATGTTGCGTATTTTGTAACAAAGTTTAAATCTGAATTCTGACAAATCTTTTAAAAATTGTTTCTGATTTTAGACCCCTTTCTCCTGGAGTGCATGATTGAAACATATTTGCCTGTATTTTCTTTTATAGTTTTATTTTTTCCATTCATCATTTTAATTCATTTGGATTTATTTTTGAGAGAGGATTAAGGTTAGGGTCTGGCTTTAGTATTTTCTCAAACGGCTGGCTTGTTGTCAACCACTTGCTTGAATGATCCAAACTCTACTATTGATAAGTGGCATCTTTATCATATACCAAATTCTTGCCTATACGTGTGACTATTCCCAGATTTTACTTTTTGTACCAATGTTCTGTCCATCTGTTCTTATGCCAGGGACACATGATTTTATTTCTTATTGCTTTATTATTCATTTTGAAAGCTGCTAGTGCACATACATCCACATCACTTCTCCTTTTTATACTGTTCCTGAATATTCTTTTGTATTTACTTCTATGATTAATTCATACTCAGTTGTCTAGTTTCAAAAAACTCTCATTGAGATTTTGGCTGGAAGCACATTGACAATATTTACTAGTTTAGAAAGAAGGAATACTTTTATAAATGTTTTGTATTTTTGTTCAGGAAAAAGGTGTCACGCTAATTCCTTGTTTTTAAAAACCTTTTGGTGGAATTTTATACTTTTCTTTATACATGTCTTGCATATTTCTTGTCTAATTTATTTCTAGATGTGTTTTGCAGTAACTGTTAGAAATATGATCTCTTTCCTATTTTTAAAAGACGGGACAGTCTTAGTATGTAAGAAAGCGATTGCTATTTATATATTTATTTTTAAGCTGTTATTGTCCTGACTCATTCTTGTTTCTAAAATTCTAATTCATCTGTTTGGATTTGCCAGTTAGACAAATGGAGTACATTAATACATTTTCCCATATTTAGGCATGCTTGTATTTCTTAGATAACCCCCCCTTAGCCATGGAGAATTTTTACATTATCATTGATTTGTTTAGTTTTTCCTGTCTCTTTTTGAGTCAATCTTGGTAATTCATAATTTCCAAGATAATTTATTTACATTTCCCAATTTATTAAATAGCCCTACCAAATATTATCTTACGGTTTTTCTGATTTTCTCTACATGTGTTATTCTCCCTTTTTAAGTGCTGATTTTGTGTTTTTATGTTACTTGCCTTTTCTTACAAGAGTTTAAATTATATTATTAAGACTTTCAATTTATTTGTCAATTTTATTGTTCTCCTAGTTCATTAATATGTACCTATGTTTATTCAGTTATTTGTCCTGCTTCTTTAGATTTGTTTTGTTGTTCCCCAACTTCTTGAATGTTTAGTTTATTTTCATTTTTCTTGTTTACTAATAATAGTGTTTAAGACTACACCTTTTCTTGTAAGTGCAGACTTCTTCCAGATACAACAGGATTACTATATAAATTTCTGATTATCACTATATTAAAAGAGCATACAATTAATTTATTGTTTAGGTAGATATTTATCACAGTTTAACTGGGTACTTTCTGAATTTCCAAGTAGCTTTTTTTGCTGCTTTTGCTTATTTCTAGTTATATTGCATTGTGCTCAGAAAAATGGTCTTTTTTTTTTTTTTTTGTCCTGTATTTGGTCAATTCTGTGACTGTTCCATGGACTTTGGGAAAGGAAACACACACTCTTTTCACAGGGCATAGAGTTGGACACATATCTAGACATCTATCAGTCTAATACATTATATTATTCAGAAACAAATTTCTGATACTGATCTCTGTTTAGAGTAGGTGCAGCTGTGCACAGAAGTTGCAGATGTTTGTAGAGTCAAGAGCAGCAGGGCTGGAGGAAGCTGATATTTTCCTCTCCTAACACTGTCCGGTGTCCCTGACGTGCTGAAGTCCAGAGCTCAGCAACAGGCCAGGAAACTAATGTAAAGGACCCATGAGTAGCCAAAAGGAACACTATTAGTGTCCACGTCCTCACAAGCTCTGATGTCACCAGTTAAGCCTCCTAGCTCATAGCTCATTGCCTCTGCGTTTACACTGCACAAGGCTTCTTAGTGAGCCTGCGGATGCGGCTTCCGAGCTCATCGAGGGCTGGCCATGAAACACTGATAGACGTGTGAGCCAAACACACGGTTGACAGTAAGTGAAGAGAAGCATATCTGTCTTCAGTGAGCCCAGAGGACAGAGGACCGTGCACGAGGCCAGTCACCAGTACAAGTCTGTGCTGGAAGCTTCCATTTGCTGCTCCAGACCTGCTCTTCACGCTCCTCCACCCTACTGTGTCCCAGGAGGCCGATACCAGTCCTTGGTCTCAACTGCAACAAGGGCTTCTGGTGGGGTTCGGACCAAGAGAATTCGTTTCCGAGAGGGAGAGAGGAGAATGAGGCTGGTGTTGCATCTCCCCTGCAAGCCCTGTCCCTGGGTTCCAGGAGCTGCTGGCTGCCCTGACTGCCCCAGGACTAGGGGTGGTGCTCACTCTGGGGATGGTACACCGGCTCCTGGAGTTTCCCTACTCCCAGCCCAAACCTCTGCAGATACCCCCTTTACTGCGCCACCTCTAAAATTACCCAGTTTGAATGTTTCACCTGCTTCTTGCTGGAGCCTAAATGATATAGAGCTGGTAGGAAACTCAGGAATAATTCAGCCCGAGCTCCTCATCTTTTGATTGGGAAAAACACATGCCAAAGGTCACAGGTTTATGGCTAGGACTAGATTCTGGACCCTGGGGTCTTCGTTTGCCATTCTTGCCTCTCCGATATTCTGTCTTTCAATCGAATTTTGCTTAACACAGAGAAATAGAATTGACTTATAAACATAGCATATGAAAAATAAGTCAAGGATTTACCACCCCCTTCATCGGAATCAGGCCCAGCTGATCTGATCTTTTGAATCATTTTAGGGGAGTGGGGGTGGGGGGTCGTCATATGTGCTTGGCTTCTCATTTAGAGTCAATATTCTTTTTTTCCCCTTGTCTATATTTTCTCCTTTTTGTAATAAAAAGTTACTATAGTAAAGAAAGAAAACAATTTAAGAAATGTTTTCAGTCAAAAACTTCTGGTGCTTAAAAGAGTAGGCAAATCTTCAGCTAATTAGAGTGTTCATCTACCCACAGTGGCACAGTTCTGGAGAGTTTCTAGAGTGTTCTGGAGAAGAGAGTTTTACTGCCTTACTAAATGAGGAATGGTTGGTCCAAAATCCCATACTGATTGCAGTAGGTTTGTTGCAGGGTCCAAAATAGGAGAGGCGTTTTAAAAAATGCAATTCAGAGAGTTTTAAAAACAGATTCTCATTAGGATTATTTCAATATTTTAAGTAAAAAAAAAAGAAGGAAAAAGCAATGAGGGGTTTCTTGTTGCAACTGAGGTGCCTAAAATGGAGAATCTCTTTATGAAGAACTTTTCATGTCTTAGCTTGTTTTGTGTTGTTTTAACAGAATACCTGAGGCTGGATAATTTATAATGAAGGGAGGTTAGGTAGCTCACGATTCTGGTGGCCGGAAGGTTCTGGAGCCTGTTGCTGTCATGTGCTTGGCTCTGGCAAGGGCTGTTATGCTGCATCGTGACTCGGTGGAAGGTCAACGGGGACCAAACACGTGTGAAGGGACAAAACACAAGAGTGTCATCACATTACAACAACTCACGATCACAGGGATCAAGCCAGTCCCATGAGAACTAATCTATTCCTGTTAGAACTAAGACATTAATCTACCTTAGCAAACGAATCGCTTCTTGAAGGCACCACCTCCTAACACCATTATGTTGGCAATGAATTTTTTTTTCTTTTTTTTCAAATGGAGCCTCACCCAGTCGATCAGGCTGGTGTGCAGTGGTGCAGTCTAGGCTCACTGCAACCTCTGCCTCCTGGTTCAAGGGATTATCACGCCTTAGCCTCCGAGTAGCTGGGACCCCAGGCATGTGCCACCACACCTGGCTAATTTTTGCATTATTAGTAGAGACAGCCAGGCACTAGTGCAATACCGGCAGAAGTGTGTGCTGGACAGCTCCCGTTTACCACTTCAGACCTGCTCTCCACTCTTTTCCACCCGGCTGTGTAGCAGGAGGCTGATATCAGTCCTTGGTCTTAACTGCATCAAGGGCCAGGCTAGTCTTGAACTCCCCACCTCAAGCGATCTTCCTGCCTCGGCCTCCCAAAGTGCTGAGATTATAGGCCTGAGCCACTGTGCCTGGCCGGCAATTAAATGTCAACATGAGTTTTGGTGGGGACACTCAAACCATAGCAATGCCCCACGTTTCAAGCTCTTGTACTTTGCACAACTCCTTGAAACACCTACGGAAGGAGGAAGGCTCTTTTTTCGTGCCCAGATACACCGTAAATGAACTCCCAGGTCTGCTTCTGCTGCTGGGTCTTAGCTGACATAGGTTAGACGTTACAAATGAATCCAAAAGCTTATGGCTTAAACCCAGTGGAAGTTTATTCCTCTGATTTATTAATAGTCCAGGGTATTTGGGTGAGTGTCTCTCACATGGTGATTCAGGGATCCAGGCTTCTTTCATCTTGTGGTTCTGCTACTCCCTAGGCCTTGTTCTAGTCAGCTTGTTACTTAGCCAGAGTCTAATTGTGGGAGGGGAAAACAGTGGGACTGAGGCACACCTTCTTTCCTAAAGCGCCATCTCCGAAGGGCATATGTCACGTCTGTTCACATCCACTGGCCAAATCAGCCATTTGGCCGCTCGTTAGCTGCAAGGGAATCTGGGCAATGTGGGCTAGCGTGTGCCTGGGAGGAAGACGTGACAGGTTTAAACGGGAGCTAACCCTCAGAGAGATCAAAGAAACTGCGCAGAGTTGCCCAGCTCCTGGGAGGAAGACATGACAGGTTTAAACGGGAGCTAACCCTCAGAGATATCAAAGAAACTGCGCAGAGTCGCCCAGCTTGTGTGTGGCGGGTTCAGGGTACGGGATTCACATCCCATGCACTTTTCAGGATGTCACAGTGCCTCCCGAGAACCCAGATAGCCAGGGGCAGAGGACTGCTGCCTTCCCTCTGCAGGGTTTTAAGCTTACAAAGCTGCTTCTCACAGCTGTTAGCGTCTCCTCTTCTGCCCACCTTCCTGGCCTGCACTGCCTTCCTCTCTCCGTGGCTGGGCGCACAGACGCGCCAGCTTCAGGCGTTCCTCCTCTCTGATTCCTGAGCGTGTTGGCTTCTGGCTCTAAGGAAATGGATGCTGCGTCTGCCTCCCATTTGGCCTAATTCTGGTCCCCTGCCAGCTCCTCAGGTGGCTGCCTGCTTTACCCACTGACAGTTCTGATCCCGTGACAGGGCTTTCCCACCAGTTTTGGAGCTTGTGCCCTCCTTGCAGCCCCCGCCTAGGTGCCCCCATCTTGATCCCAGCTCCAAGTTCCTCTCCTCTGGGAAGGCCTAGGGCTTTGATACCTTCGGAGGCTCACAGCACAGCCTTGAACTGTACTCTGTACCCTTGAGGATAACAAGCTCCTTCTCCTAGGACTGGAGCCAGGGAGTATCTTTGTTTCCAGAGTCCTTATCTCTGGCTGCACCCCATGGCGGGGCTTCTGTCACCTCCTGAGGAACTTTGGTGCTGAGAATGTGGAGACCTCTGTGACCCGTTTCCTTTCTGCGGGTCACCTGGCCAGATTCTAGCCTCTTTGCCTTTACATCTGCTGTGAGTTAGCAGCTGTGCCTGTTGAGCTCTGAGCTGCAACAGCCCTTTGCGATGGGCATGAGCAATGCAATGAGATGGTTACCATCTCTGCTGTTTTTACCCGTGAGGAAAAGAGGGTTCAAAACGTTCAGTGATATCGCCAGTGGCACAACCAAGACTTGACACTGAGTCTCTTAATCCTGGAATGGTTCGTAGTAGCACAGGGATGGTGGGAATCACTTAGTCTGACAACTCCACACACCCTTCATTCATCCCAACCTGTAGGAAGGAAGAGAACCCGAGGTGGCCAGGTTAGCTAGACGCGCTGCACGCATGGAAAGCCGGTTTCTTCAACCCTTTCTGTGATGTCTTGCTGCTTCAGAAACTTTTGGCTGCTGCCCTTGTCTCATGGCAAAGTTTTCCTCTGAAAAGCTCCTGATACTCAGATGTCAGAGGATCTGAGATCATCCTGGGTGTGTGAAGGCAAAGGGACGTGTGGATTTTGAGGTCCTTAGGTGGGCAGTTCAGCGAGCAGGAATTGAGTCTGCAAAATTGATTACACTGAACATCAGATCAACTTTAATCTAAAAGTGGCTGAGAAACGCACTTAGTCCTGACTGGGGTCAGAAGACCTGGGTTCGGCGAACTGCTGATTTTCTACATGGCCTAAGGCCAGTCGCTCCACTTCTTGGGGTCTCAGTAAAATGCCTCCTTCACCCACTTGCCAGGTGGTCACCAAGTCTCAAATATACAGTCTCTTGAGTTCTATTTCGCCTTTTTTCTCCATCTCTACTGCCAGATTCTCCATCCCAGTCTCTTCACTGGCCTCCCTCCCTGCAGCCTGGCTGGTCTCTAGATCTGATAACAATAAGCCCCTGCTTAAAGCCCCTGAGTTGCTCCCCGTCACCGTTAGAATAAAATTCAAGCTCACCAGCATGCCATTCAAGGCTCACCTTTTTCTGCCCTGCGTCCTCTGCTGACTTCGCGCTGAGTTGCGTGAGGTTCCCTCGTCCTCCCGGGCCACACCGTGCCTCTAGTGTCTGCACGTGCCGTTCACTCTCCTCTTGGCTGGCAGCGCTCTTCCATCTTAGCAGTCGGTGCAGAGCCTTCCACCTGCAGCTCGCCTAATCGCTCTTAGACTCTCATCCGTACCATTCCTACCTCTACGTTCTTGTGACGAAGTCTCATCGTAAGGGTTGCCACCTAAGCTGGTGCTCCTCTGGTGCAAGCTTTAAAGCTGCAAGAGCAGGTTCCTTTCAGTTTTGTTGTTCTGGAAAAGAACTGGGCTGTGCCTTGGGAAAGCCAAGGGGTCACATGGAATGGGCTGTGGATTAGACAGGGCCACTGAGACGCTCTTTATTCTGTTTAGACCTTGGTCACATGCAGCAAGGCCACTGCTCTGCCCTCCTCATCCCTGACTTGCAGAATTTTCTGGGTACCACCCTCCCTCCGCTGCTCCGGTAGCACCTTGGGGCAAGGAACCTTTGGCTCCCCTCACCCTGCTCCACTGAGTGGAGACTCTGAGGCTACACGAACCCTTGCCCAGACGCCCTGAGGAGTCAGCTCTTTACTGCCCTAGCACCAAGCTGGTGGGGGTGAAACTGGGAGATGACGCCCAGGGCTTGTCTGCTGTGTGATCCCTGGATAAAGCGAGGGTTTCTGACGGTCCCTTTCTGTCGTGCTCAGAGTGGTGGCACAGGGCCCCTTCCTGGGGACCCGCTCTACCTTCTCACTCTCCTTATTGCCATCTGACTTTTTTCTGCCTTCCAGTGCAGGGATTATATAATAGGAAAAAACTATCAAAAAATAGATAGTCACTTGAATAATAGTGTCAAGAGTACTTGTTCTGGACTTATTCTCAATCTTAAGGAGAAAGCATTTAAGCTTTCACCTTTCAAAATATTAGCTTCAGGTCTAAAAAAATAGATGTTCTTTATCAAGCTGAAGAAGCTCTTCTCTCTTTGAAGTTTTCCAAGAGGTTATTACCATGACGTGATAAAACATTGAATTGTGTCAAATGCTTTCTCAGCACAGTTGATGTTAAGATATAATTTTTTAAGTTTGTTAATATGGTAGATTGTTACTATGGTTGATTGACTTTTAAATATTGAACCAACCTTCTATTGCTGGAAGAAACTCCATTTGGTCCTGGTGTGTAAAAGGTCCTGAACCCTTTTATATATTGCTGAATTCTATTTGCTAAGATTTTCTTAAGGACTTTTTTTTGTATCTATATTTATGTAGGATACGGTCTGTAGTTTTCATATTTTGAAGTGTGTTTATCTAATTTTGCTACCAGGGTAATACTGGTTTCATAAAATGAATTGGGACATGTTCTTTATTTTATATATATATATATATATATGTATATATATATATATATATATATTTAGCAAAAGAATGAAAGAAAGAAAGAGGAAGAGAAAGAGGGAGAGAGAATGGGATTCTTGAAGTTATTTAAATTGGCCCCTAAGTAGGACTTTCTGAAATCAAGTGTTGTCAAATTTGACAGCTCTCGTTGAGTGGGCTGAAGTCTCTTCCAAAATACAGGCATTCATCCTTATTTTTGTGCAGCTTGTTTTAGAGAATATGTTTACCTTCTAACCAAGGAGGTAAAACGGTATCTAGAGAAAGAAGAATAAGCTCAATGAAGCTGAGTTTTAAAAAGTATATTTAAGGAAGAAATGATATAACTTGCATCTTAAGGTGGTGGAAAGATCCTTGGGTCACAAGACAGGTGACCTATGTCCTGGTTCAGTTAATCTGCATCAGAGTTTGAGTTCTGGCCTCAGTTTACCATGAGACTGAACCATATCACCTTTGGTGAGATATGGTGAGACCAGATGCAGATCCAAAGAGAAAAATAGAAAAGAGTTTTACAGTGTTATTATACGCACAGCTCCTTGGGGAGGACACAGGATGGCACACAGGGCCACTGGAGAAGTCAGTGTTGGGCATGAGGCAGACAGAGAGTGGGAACTGCGGGAAAGCACCTGTATTTGGTTTCTGGGGGAAGGAAATGGGTGAGGCACGGTAAGCCAGTTTAGAATTGGATGATTTGAATAATTTCAGCAGGGTCAAGGGCAGCAGAGTTTTCCCTGGTTGCCTGGTACCTAGCCCTGAGGTGATCAGGGTGGGTATACAGTGGCTCCACTGGGAGGGAGCCATGAGGGAGATGATTGTGGGAGGTGGCTTAATTGGCTACTTAGGAAGGGCAACTGACCAGCTCTTGGCTAGGGCCTCAAAACTGAGCCAGACAGCACTTAAACGAGACCTTCAGCCTTTCTGGGCCTCAGTTTCCTCATTTTTTCACATAGAAAGAAGGACCAAAAGGTATTTAAATTTTCTTCAACTCTGAAGTTATTCACTTTGGTAAAAATGCCTTCTGAAATTATTTGTAACATCTCTCAGAAACACATTGCTTTCCAACTAGAATACACTGAAATTCTACTTTAATGTTAATAATAATTTTCAAGATATTGCAAGCACTGTCTTGAATGCAGAACATACCACAGAATAAATATGCAATGCAAATTTAATTTTTAATCCAGTATCTGAAGTCCTGGTAGACCAATCATTCACCTCAGCATTGTTCTCACATAAAGTACAGATTGCAGTTCCAAAAGTCATGCCCTGGACTTGCCTTTATTCTTCTAATTTTATCTCCAAGGATTCTGTCTCCCCTTGTAATCTTCTTGGGGATAATGAATCTCATTGTGTATTCATTGAATTATTCAACCATTCAACACACATTTGTTGACTCAAAATTTCTATTTACCAGGTACTGTGTAAGCACTGAAGATACAAAAATAAATAAGGCATTGCCCACCTCCTCAAGAATTTCACTCTCTAGGTAAGGAAGCTATATATCTTAGCAGACATATTAGAGAAAGTGAAAGACAAGTGAAATTCAGTGGGACAGTGTCACAATTTTCAATCTGGCCTAAAAAAATGACCACACAAATTTCTCTGTAAATAGAATGTGGGAAAAATGTTTTCTTTTCTTTTGTTTTCTTTTGTTTTTGTTTTTGTTTTTGAGATGGAGTCTTGCTCTGTTGCCAGGCTGGAGTGCAGTGGTGCATTCTCAGCTCACTGCAACCTCCACGTCCTGGTGTCAAGTGATTCTCCTGCCTCAGCCTCCTGAGTAGCTAGGACTACAGGTGCGCACCACCACGCCCAGCTAATTTTTGTATTTTTAGTAGAGACCGAGTTTCACCATGTTGGTGAGGATGGTCTCAATCTCCTGCCCTTGTGATCCACTCACCTTGGCCTCCAAAAGTGCTGGGATTGCAGCCATGAGCCACCGCGCCCAGCCAGCTCTGCCTTTTCTAAAAAATGAAATAAAATAATAAAGTAATGTGAAAGTAGTAACATGTGGCTTACTCTTTGCGGGCCTCCTTTTCAGTGTCTCTTTACAAAACCCCATGGGCAAATTTTATTTAGATATGCTTTTCCTGAGGATCATCTATTCTCTGAAGTTTCTCTCATTTCCTCCTGCCACCCAATATTTTATCAAACCCATATTTTATCAGCAAAGTCATGTTATGTGAAAAGCAACTTAATTAAGGTAGACTTTAAGATTGAAATCATTATCCTTGCCTTTATCACCTGATTGTTTATTTTTAGTTTTGTAAATGTATTTTTAAAATTACATGAACCTGTGAGTTAGGACATTGGAATTCTCAGCTCAGCCTTTCCATGGCAAGTTCTGGGCTTCTGGATAAACATCTCCTTGCTGGGCTCCAGCTTCCTCCTTTGTACTGTGAGGAACTCTAGTGCCTCTTTCAGAAAAAGTAAAAAGAGTACATTCTTTGGAGTCAGATCCTCATGGGTTCAAATCTCTCCTATGCCATCGACTGATATTCCTCAAGCAAGTCGTTAAACTGAAGTTTCTTCGTCTGTATGACTAGGACAAGAGTAACTACCTCATACAATAATTATGAGAATTAAAAGCCAAATCCTGTTACCTGTTTAGCACAATGCCTGGCTTATTGTTGATGCTCAATAAATGTGAGTTTTCATTACCTTGATTGTTTTATCTTTCTAAACAGTTCTTAAGGCAATCTAAATTCTGATTCTCCCAACGTGTCTGGACTCTTAATGACAATAATAACAACAATAATAAAAACAAGAGTAAGCATTTGTTAAGCAGTATGTTTGGTAATACTAATCAGAAGAGTTTGCTTACTTTTGAATCAGACATTGTATTTGATTTGGAATTGAAATATACTAAGTCAACGTGTTCCAGGTACTATGAACAGGTTGCTAGATAATTTGGAGGAATATAAGAAGGCAGAGATCTTCTTGTGACCACAAGAGTAGAGGCACATCATTAATGCTCAATACACATGATTTCCAGGAATAAACTTGGGGTTGGCCCATGTGAAAGCGGAGCGTCCTGCTGAGACCGAAGCTTCCCATTGTTTGCTGACAGGACCCCTTCTCCTGTTCATAACATAGTGAGAAAAGCCATGTATGAAGGAGATACATGCAAACAAGAGACTTGGTGGACTCCAGGGGAGGAGTTTGAGATCACCTTGTACAGCAGACCAAGAGGGAAACAAGGGGCATAAATTCAGGTTTCTGTAAATGTGAATTTGGCTGAGTTTGTGTGCTAGAGATTCTGGTGTCCTGCAATTTAGGAGAATCTACCATGGACTTAGGTCAGAGTCAGTGTAAATAAACACAACCTGGAACATTACTTCTGCCTTTCTGATACTGTCAGCATATGAAAAGAAGCCCTAGCATCAGTGGATGTGTGAACAGCAACTTTTACTGAGCATGTGCTGCATACAAAATACTATGGTAGGCAACTGATGAGAATGCTGTCATGAATCCTCATTGTAACCCCATGAGATGGATCCTTTCACTTGAGAAATGTAGAAAATGAGACTCAAAGAACTAAAGAGGGAATAAGAAAAATGTATGAACTGGGCAGATACAACCAATTAAGATAATGTTAAGATTAAAGACAACCTCAGCTCAACCAGAAGAAAGATAGTCTGGTTAAATTGGTGGAGGAAAGGGAATCAGAAGTCACTGGGAAGGACTGTCCCTATGGCAGATTCAGGGTTTTGTTTTACTTATGCCCGATTTTCGTTTTCCTGCGTCACTGCTCCCGTGTATTTTCTTTCCCATTGATTTTCATATTTGCTACTTTAACAGTTTCATGGCCCCAGTACGTAAAATTCACACACTGCCTCTGTGCCTGGAGCTTCCCTTCTGTGTGTCATGGTGGCAGCGTTTCCACCTGGATGCCCCACAAGCATAGCATGCTCACAGGAAACTCACCATCCACCCCATCTTCTTCTCCTTGCTTCTGGTTTCACCATCTGCCCAATCTCTCAAGCTGTGAATGAGGAGCCATCCTGGGCTCCACCTTCCTGTAGTTGGCGCTTCAGTCATCCAATTCTGTGGGTTCTATGGACACTTTCTGTGCCTTCCGCCTCCTCTGCGTCCCTCAAGCATTATTCCTGCTCAGGTTCGTATTCTACCACTTGGACCTCCACAGCAGTTTTCTTCAGCCTCTCTGCATCTAGGGAGACGGTGTTTAATGACCTGTCCTTTGACTTTGTTAAATGCATTTTCTACCTAAGAAAATCATGATTTCCCGAGTAGCACATACTGACACAAAGATTCACGTGCAGATGATGTTTGAGGACATGTCCCCAGGAGAACCTGGGAAGTTAGCAGGGGATGCTCTGCTTGGAAAGAAGCCAAGTAGGAGTGCAATTTCAGATCAGGTCTCCAGCCAAATTCTGCAGGAAACTCTGGAGTCTGTACCAACTCAAGTAAGAAAGCCGGGCTTTCCTATTCCTGTATCAGTCAGTCCTTGGCTAAGGGCCACTCCAGGGAGACCAAACTCAGAGCTACTTCCTGCTCACGGTGGGTGGCTTCAGTAGCCTAAGGGCAGAGAACTTCAGGTACTGGCTGAGGGCAGCAAAAGCACAACACACCCAGAAATCAGGTAGGGGCTCACAGAAACAGGACAGGGAATCTCAGGGGATCTGTGTGGAACATCAACAAGTCTGCTGTAGAAATTTTCCAGTATTAAAGACAGGAGAGAACTAATATTTTTTGAGTACATTTCATATTCACAACCACTCTTCAAGTGGGCATCATTTCCCTTACATTATTTTAATGGGACAAAAATAATATCATCTTCACTAGCTTCTCCAGAATTTCTCAAATGGGAGAAATATTCCTTTGTAAGGTTATCTAAGGACTTGGGTGTCTAAAGAACAAAGAGGTTAAGTCACTCTGCATAGAAAATAAGCTGAATGCACTCATTCATGAGAAGGAGAAGAGAAATAAGAAAAGGGAGTAAGTCAAGCAAGTAGTGAAAGATAGGAAACAGCATAGAGTGGCATTGCCAGAGTAATCCCCAGTGGTGGGATGACCAAGAGGACTCTAGAAAGTGAAATGTCGGACTCGCTCACGATCAATGAAGTACTTGGCGACACAGACAAAGCCAGCAGAAAACAATGTTTTCCCCAAGGTTAACTGCAGCTCAAAATGAATGAATAACAACCCTTTCTTTTGAGTGATTGCTACTTTGTTACAAGTGACTACCCCAGCCCTCTCTATTTCTCTCACTCCTAAACAGAGAGAAACTTAGTTACCAAGCTGCTCCAGTTTCATGGCAGCCCCCAGTCCGTAGTCAATCCTTCTTCATCCCTCTCCATCCCTCCTTACAATCCTTCATCACGAGCCCAAACCCTAAAAAAAAAAAAAAACAACTTCCCACGCCTGCCTGAAGAAGTGCCCCCAGGATTCTCTGGTGGGTGGTCTCCCTCGCTGCAACAAGTTAATAAAGCCCACTTTGAATAGTTTCAGGTATGTTTTTGATGGTCTGTATCTACGGGCCTTTGCTAGACTTTTCACTCCTAATACATTTGTTCGCTTGGTTGGTTGGTTTTGTTGTTTTGTTTTGAGACAGGGTCTCGCTCTGTTGCCCAGGCTGGAGTGCAGTGGTGTGATCACAACTCACTGAAGCCTCGACCTTCCTGGCTCAAGCAATTCTCCTGCCCCAGCCCCTTGAGTATCTGGGACAGCAGAGGTATATCACCATGTCCAGCTTGCTTATTTATTTATTTATAGTATTATTTTTTGTAGAGATGGGGGTCTCCCTATGTTGCTCAGGGTGGTCCTGAATTCCTGGACTCCAGCTGTCATCCCCAAGCAATGCCTTTCAGTGTTGGGATTACAGGCATGAGCCATCACACCTGGGCTAATGCATAGTGTTAAGATGCCATGCAGTACGATAAGTGATGGTTCTCCCCTCTTTGTAACTCCCTATAGTTTTGAGTGAAGGGTTTGTAGGGGGTTGGGTTTGACCCCAGGATCAACATTGCATGGTATAGAACAAGACAGAGTAAGGATCTTTTAAACTATTCAAACTACATGGCTTTCAGATTTCCATGGGCCTTTCGATTGTGATGGGGGTGGGGGTCAAACCAATCTGATGGGAGGAGATCCTGCTGTTTATTTTCTGACACCTATTGTCATCCTCCTCCTTTTAGCATCTTCCCTGAGTTTATTGGACCCATGGCCAATCAGCTAGAGATGAATCTAAATGTCGCCATAAGCCTTGGTCTGGCCAAGGGGATAGAAGTGCAAAAAACCTGCAGAAGTTTCAGGTCAAGTCTTTAAGATGGAAGCTCGTTGCCTTCACTGCCTCTTCTTTCTTCCGTCCCACAGGCTGTAACATGCAACTTGTGGTGAGTCAGCTTCGACCAGGGGAACAAAAGCAGCAACCTGGAGGATGATGGAGGGTCTGAACCGAAGGCTTTGGGCTCCTCCCCATCCTGGCAAAGCACCCTCACCTGCCCATTCATCCCCTGCTATCCATCTTCCCCCGTGCATTTTCTGTATAAGAAAGGGGAAAATAAACTTTAAAAAATGATTCTGAGTTTATCTCTTTCTCAGAGCATCTTAGCTAATGCTCTAGTCAACAAATCTAGAACTCAAAGGATTTGGAGGCCTGAACTCATAGCTAGGCTGTGTTACAGGCTCACAGAAGCTAGGTAATTTGTGCAAAATCATGTAACTCATGTGACCAACACCCTGGACAGGCACGTCTGTCCCTGGTCTGTTTCTGAACAGTCTTCAGGAGTCATGCTCCCTCAGATTTCTCTCTCTCCCTCCCTCTCTCACCCAGAGGCATTTGGACTTCTTTGCCATCACCACATCCTCCACCCAAAGTGTCATCCCAAGAATTCAGACATGTCCATGATGTTTTCAAGCAGATTCCTCAACTCAGAGTGTGGCTTGTGAAAGAAGTTCTGTGAAGATTACCCTGGTTTCCCTGGAAATACCCGGATCACTGAGATGGCAGGTTCCACTGAGATATTACACTCAGTTGCCCATAAAAACGTCACTCTTAAAAAAAGAAGTAGAAAATGTCACACTTTCAAATTATAAACCTAGTTATAAAATAGAAGAAAGACTTTAAAGAGACAAAGAAGCCCCCCACCACTACCACCACCAACACACGCACACAATGGAGCTCTGTACCTCTGTGAGTGTGTGTGACCAAGGCATGGTCTCTGGGGCAGGATGAGGACACTTGAAGAAATGTCTCACAATAGAGACGTTAAGTGGAAAATACAGGCTTTAATGGTTTAACAACAATCCCCTTTTCTGGCATTTAGAGCGAGGCACTAGCAAAGCACTCCATCCCTCTTCAGCTGGTGGACAGAGATCCACACTTGTCCTCAATTCCAACCCTCCTCCAGCACCACGAAGAACTGGATCTCTGGTGACTGTATCTGATTGTTTTGTTTTCTCTAGGAGAGGCTACAGACCAAATGTTCACTTGCATCGCTTTGAAGTTACGCAGCTTCTATGTCCTATGGTCATTTTCCCCAGGACACAGTAGAGTGTTCTATGGGGTTATTTGAAAACTCTTTATTTGGGCGGTAGGTTTGGGATCCTGTTTACAAGAAGTGAGCTCCTCCACGAATGAGGCGTCAAGCTGTGCAGGCCCATCTGTGACATTCCTTCCTCACATCCTCTTATGGGGGGCCTGGCTGGGTAGGCAGAGCTTGAACTTGCATCTTATAATGGCAGGGCTTAATTCTAAGCTCCTACTAACTAACTCAGTAACCATAGATAAATCAGTTGACCTCCTTAGCCTCTGCTTACATGTCAGTAAAGTGAGTATAATACAGTGCAAGTTTGTTGAGAGAATCAGAAGCAACACTAGTAATAGCTGACATTTGCAAAGTGCCGCCTATTTGCCAGGCACAGTCCTATTATTTACAGGAAATGTTTCCTTCCTTCCTCATAGCAAATCTGGAGTGTGGTGTCATCATTCTCTCTGGTGTAGATGAAGAAGCAGCGCTTCCAGGGGTAGGAGAGGATGCTGAAGTGCAGGAACGTTAAGCAATTTCCTAGTGCCCCCCTTGGTCCATGTAGCCCAGGAAATCTGCCTCAAGAATCTACATTTTCTCCCTACACTTTAGCCTCCTGCCTTGCTGATGTCTTTCCTGTGTCTGCCAAATTGTCCTTGAGTCTATGTACAGAGCAGGTGTCGTTTCCTTCATTAGACACAGGAGGACACCCACAGTCAGATCAGCCTGCCAGGCTCACTCAGTGATAAGTGGTCAATAGGAATCAGGGCCCAGGTCTTTCCAAAGCACTTTTCTGTCTATTTATTCTTTTGCCAAAGCCCCACAAGGCAGGTAGTGTTATCTTCAACTTAGATAAAACACTTGGAGTACAGAGAGGCCAAATGACTTGCCCAGGATCTCACAGCCAAGTGGTAGCAAAGTCAGTGCTAACCCCGGTCCTCTGACCCTGTCCTAAGACATGGCAGGAAGCACAGGGTATGTCCCAAAGGACAGTGCTGTTGTTAGTAAAATCACACACTGACGGAGAGGGTGGACAGGTGGTTCCCTTTATGGTTTCCTGGAAACACCACAAAACACTGCTTTTTAGAGCAAGGAAGTATATCTGGCTAAGCAAGAATTAAGTTGTCGGGGTGGCATTATGTATGTGTGTGTGAAAGGGGGTGGTCATGCATACTTTAGAGAGACAAGAGGCATGTGGAATAGGGAGGACAGATTTGCATAGAGGACCCGAAGGAGAGAGAGACACACACATAGAGAGAAACCATCCTCTCAATATGGGCTCAGAAAGGACCAGAAAACATCTGCTTGTGGTGTGTGCGTGTGCGTGTGCGTGTGCGTGCGTGTGTGTGTGTGTGTGTGTTTCAGGGTCAGAAAGAGGTGCACGGAGTTTATGCTCAAGTCTCATTAGATTTTCAAGCACCTACATAAAATTTATTCATTGCCCAGGAATGATAGTTTTGCTTATTTGCCTCCCCAAACCAGCCTATTATCTCTGCGATGACAGAGGCTCTGTTTATTTATCTTTGCAGTATTTGTTCTCCTAGAGATATTTGCATTTAAAGGAAAGGAAACCCTCAAAGATGCATTAATTTCAAGACCAACTTCTAATAACATCAGTGTTTTGCTTCTTAAAACATAACTAAGGCTTGATCTATCATGTAGAGGGTTTGTCAAAATGTACCTAATAAGACTGAATGCTTAGGGGACATGCAAAGTAGGCCACTGGTGAGGTTAGAGAGCCATGGGCAGAGAAGAAGTTAGGAAGTTAGTTCTGAGAACAAGAGGTGGAGGCTCTAGCCTCACATATGAGCACACTGACAGCCCAGAAAATGCTTCAACAGAACACACATTCTGCTTCCATAAGTTTGGCCAAAACCACCTTGAACTTCAGCTGAAAACTGATGTAAGAGAATATAAATTGCCTACCTGTGCTGGTCCTATTTTCCCAGTATTACCAAAGTGGACATGAGTCCATCCACCATCCAGCCAGTGCAGCATAGCCAAATGCTGGCATTGGGATTTGCAAGAAGAGAAAGAAGAGAAAGTGAGCCATTTATTGCAGGGCATCAAGCAAGGAGAATCAAGGAGTTCGTGCTTAAGACCCAAACTCCCCAGTGGCTTACATGTAAGAGTTTGTTTGTTTGTTTTTTAGTCGGAGTCTCACGCTATTGCCCAGGCTGGAGTGTGGTGGCATAATCTCAGCTCCCTGCAACCTCCACCTCCTGGGTTCAAGTGATTTTCCCACCTCAGCCTCCCGAGTATCTGGGATTGCAGGTGCACACCACCACATCCAGCTAATTTTTGTATTTTTAGTAGAGATAGTGTTTCACCATATTGGTCAGGCTGGTCTCAATCTCCTGACCTCAGGTAATGTGCTTGCCTCGGTTTCCCAAAGTGCTGGGATTACATGCACTTTGGGAAACCGCGTGAGCCACCACGCCTGGCCAGGGTTTTAAAAGGCAGGGAGGCAATGTGATAAATTAATACATGGAGGCTATCTGTTAGTTTTACCTAAAAAGGTGGGACATCTCAAAGAGGATGGGACCCGCGGGTCACAGGTGGATTAAAAGAATTTCTGATGTGTGGTTAGTTAAACTTTGTCTAAAAACTTAGGATCAGCAGAAAGAAACACTTTTTCCTGGGGGGCCTAGAGGAAGTCATATCCAAAGGAATGACCTCTGCATGTGACTTCCTCCAGGACCCGCAGGAAGAAATTCACAACAAAGAATAACAGTCAAAGTTCAATTCTCAGTTTCCCATTATCTGAGGTCTACATGCCAGTGGATGGCATTTTTCCATGCAGCAGGGGTCTAGGTTTCTGGAAAATAACTCATGGACATATGCTAAGATTTTTCAGTTTCTATAGGAAACCAAGCATTTTGTGGCTCTAATATCCTTGTCTATTGTTGTGAGCTACTATTACTTCCTGCTTATCAGGTTGCTAATTTACTTCTCAAGCCTAGCTAGAGTGTCTGAAATTTCCCTTTAAAGAACTCAAGATTTTCCTTTTTCTCCACACCTGGGGGACCACACAGCCCCTAAGAGGTATCCCTGCTCTGTATTATCAGCCACCTCACCTTTGAGAAAACTTGTTAACAGTCCTTCCCTGCTCTTCAAGTTCAATTTCTTACTGTGGCCAGCACTGGCCTTATTTCTTCTGCAGCCTCATTGTAGACTAATTCTTTTTTTTTTTTAATTTTATTTTTTATTGCATTTTAGGTTTTGGGGTACATGTGAAGAACATGCAATATTGTCGCATAGGTACACACGTGGCAGTGTAATTTGTTGCCTTCCTCCCCTTCACCTATATCTGGCATTTCTCCCCATGCTATCTCTCCCCAACTCCCCACCCCCCACTGTCCCTCCCCTATTTCTCCTCAACATACCCCAGCATATAGTGCTCCCCTCCCTGTGTCCATGTGTTCTCATTGTTCAACACCCGCCTATGAGTGAGAACATGCGGTGTTTGATTTTGTGTTCTTGTGTCAGTTTGCTGAGAATGATGGTTTCCAGGTTCAT
>CAUYQU010087891.1:0-20015 GCA_963574635.1 Cheracebus regulus
TTCTTAGTTTTCCTTTGGCGGACGCCCCTTCCCCACAGAGCCGGACCTTCCCGGGTTCGCTGTGCTTGCTGTGAAACTCTCAGTCCTCAGCGCTTCCAATTGCTGTTTTCCTTGTGGGGATGGGACCAGCCGAGCCTGTCCATCCCGTACACTCCATACCGGGAAGCGCCACGCTGGGGCACCAGCGAAACAGACACGCCGGACAAAAGAGTCATGCTGGCGACCCGTGTGGCTCCTCTGCCAGGAATCTCCCAGTCTGTGGGCAACAAAAATTCATCGGAAAGTGTGGCGTCCACTCGTTCTCTGCGCTTTCACTGGGAGCTACATTCTTGAGCTGTTGCTAATCAGCCATCTTGGATCTCTCCATTTCCTGACTTTTTAATGATTGCCATTCTAACTAGCATGACATGGTATCACATTGTGGTTTTGATTTGCATTTCTTGATGACCAGAGATGTTGAGCCTTTTTCATAATTACTGCCCACAAAAATGTCTTCTTTTGAGAATTATCTGTTCTTATCTGTTTTTATTTTTTCTTCTACATAAGTTCTTTGTAGATTTTGGATATTAGTCCTTTGTCATATGGATAGATTGCAGAAATGTTCTCCCATTCTATAGGTTACCTGTCCACTCCAATGAAGTGTATGTGTCCAAGAATTTATGCATTTCTTTTAGATCTTCTAGTTTACTTGCATAGAGGTGTTTATGATATTCTCTGATAGTAGTTTGTATTTTCTGAGGTTAGCGGTGATATCCCCTTAGTCACCAAACTTAATTGTTTTCTCACCTTAGGAAAGTTTTCCATAATGTCCTCAATATTAACTCCCCTGATTCACTGGTTTTCATTCCTTTTGTCCACAACTACTCTTTGTGGCTTACAGTAATATTATGCATGTCATTGTAGCCTTAAAATATCTAATATATTCTCTCATCATTTAAAAAAAAAAAAAAAAAAAAAAGCTCCCTATGGCTCATGTCTGTAATCCCAGCACTTTGCAAGTCCAAAGCAGGTGGATCATGAGGTCAAGAGATCCAGATGATCCTGGTCAATTCAGTGAAACTCCATCTCCACTGCAAATACAAAAAAAAAAAAAAAAAAAAAAAATTGGTGGTGGGTGCCTGTAGTCCCAGCTACTTGGGAACTGGAGAATAGCTTGAACCCGGGGTGTGGAGGTTGCAGTGAGCCAAGATTGTGCCATTGCACTCCAGCTTGGCAACAAAGCACGACTCCATATCAAAAGAGAGAGAGAGAGAGAGAGAGAGAGAGAGAGAGAGAGCTCCATCCATTTTCTTCACCCTGGTATCTACCATCTTCAACATCTCCAATCATCTTACATATTGCTGCATTGATCTCTCTAGGTTTTACTCTTTCCTTATGAAGATTTCAAAGCAGATCCTTTTTTCTTGTGATAACATTTCTGAAATTCAAAAGCTTTCTGAACTTGAGCTTGTTATTTAGTCACTTCAGCCCATTCCTTCCATGCCTATTTTTTTTCCACAGAAGCCACTGTATTCTATATTTAATAACACAGAGTAGTCATTTTCAAATGGCTTCTCTTTGTGCCACTCAAATGAACTCATGAAGAATGCTTCCCTGTGTGTCTGCAGGAATTGCAACCCTTGTCTAACGTTTTGGATTTTTGTCTAAATCTTTGTCATTCTCTCACCCCAATCCACTTATTCTACTACTTATAGCTTATAGATTCAAGTCTTGTGGCTCTTTGCCTCTGACTCCACTTTTTGGCAGTGATGAAGCACTTGCAGTCCGAGAGTACACCAGGATCCTTTCTTCCTCAGGATGTAGCATGGGATATTAACTTCCTGGGTCATGTTTCTCTTTCCCTGCATCATCCATGTCCATCCTCATCTATTCCTTTTCAATGTATATGTCACCTCTCAGAAGACCATCCCTATTGTTCTAAGGGATGTTCCCAGACCAGCATGTTAAGCGTTCCTCTAAGTATTTCTGAGAACTCTTCATATAACGTAATTCACCAGTCCATTTTAAGCTATATAACAGTAGAAAAAACACATCTTGTTCACCAGCCTGCTTTCAGTGCCCAGAACATTATCTCAGTGCATTTTAAACAATGATTCAGCATATCTCTTGCAAACAGCCTCTTTGAGGGAGGTAAGATGTGGAATTAGGTAAGATCTGTAAAAGCCTGATGTTTGCAAAAAATGTACAAAGTTACAGCCTAGTCATTGGAAGGTTCTGTTTCAAAATCCAATTAGTATTATAAAATTATGTTATGCCACTTCTTGAATAGTTTTGAAACAAATCATCATTTCTAAATCAAGTTTTAGCATGTCAGAGGAAGAGGCACGACTACATACTGCGCCATTGAAGTGTATCAGAAGTTTTTTGTTTATGGTCTATTGCAATTCTCACAAGCACTTTGTAAACTGGTTATGAGTAGACCCATGTTGAAAATAAGGAAACAGAACAGAGAAGTCATCCAGCTCCTGAGCAGTTGTACCTGGATTCTAGATTCTTTGAGTATGCTCATAATGTGTTTACTAAGTTTGGAAACTCGCACTTTCCCCTCCATGGAAAGAGGAAGCTGCCCTGTTTTGAGGACCCCTAAGAACCTCCATTGATTTTCGAGAACTGGGCTTCTTTCTCTTCATCCTCCAAGTTCTATGACCCTCTGAATTGCTACTGGTCTGAGGGCTTATACTCAGTTTTGACAACACACAGTGAAAATAGAAGGCAAGGCTCATGCAAGGTAGTCAAAATTCTCACTTGATTCCTTTACCTCAGAGGATAGTATTCCTTCCAACAGCTTGCTGTTCTGCTTGCAATGCTGCCCATGCAGCTTCTAGCAACAGCACCACCTCTGAGAACTATGCTGTGCAAAGTGAGACGTATTCTAGTATTCTACTTTGCCATGAAACTTTTAGCTAAGTTCCCATGGAGCAGATGACTAACTTTCCAGTACATGACTATTATGCCACAAACAACTAGAACAAGTAACCCATAACACCCCACCCACAGTCAACTGGAGGGAAGACAAAACTGCTGACAGCCATGGAAGTGGATCTCAGAATTCTCAATAGCACTTGGTAGAAATGCTGTCCGTGTGATTTTAGCTTAGGCTTGATCTCTGTGGTCTCTATCTTTCCCCTGTTTTTCCTCTCACTTAGCTGAGGCTGATACAGCAGAATACTGGGTGGCTTAAATAACACAAATTCCTTTCTCACACTGATTAGAGGCTGGGAAGTCCAATGTCAAGGCATCAGCAAATCCACTGTCTGATGAAGGCTCTCTTACTATCCTGCAGACAGCTGTCTTCTTGCTGTATCCTCACTTGCTGAACAGAGATTCACTAATCCCATGGCAAGAGCTGTGCACTCATGACTTAACTTACCTCCCAAAGGCTCCATATCCAAATAGCATTGCAGTGGGCATTAAGTCTTCACCATATAAGTTTGGGGCGGGTGTGGAGTGGGAAAGACACAGAGTTTCAGTTCATGACATCATCTTTCTTCATTTCTTTCTTGACCTTTTCATCAGGACTTCTTATAGTCCTGAGAGAAAGACTCAACTGGAGCAATGTGTTCACCTTACCCATTACGTAGACAGCTGACTTACCAAGACCGGGAATTGCAATAGAGAAAGAGTGATTCATGCAAAGACAGCTGTGTGGGAGACTGGAGTTTTAAGATTATTATTATTACTCAAGTCAGTCTCCCCACATATTAAGGGAGCAGAGTTTTTAAGGACAAATTGATGGGTTGGGGGATGTAAGTGAACAGGGAAGAGATTGGTCAGGAATGAAATAATAGGGAGTTGAAGCTGTCTTCTTGTGCTGAGTTAGTACCTGGATGGGAGCTGTGAGACTGGATGAGCCAGTTTATTGATCTATGTGGGGCCAGCTGATCCATCAAATGCAGGATCTGCAAAATATCTCAAGCACTGATCTTAAGAACAGTTTGAGTGGGTGAGAATCTTGTAGACTCCAGACTTCTAAACCATAATTTCTAATATTGTGACTGTTAGTCCTGCAAAGGCAATCTAGTTCCCAGGCAAGTAGGAGGTCTGCTTTGGGAAAGAGCTGTTATTGTCTTTGTTTCAAACCATAAACTATAAACTAAATTTCTTCCAAAGTTAGTTCAACTAAATACTTTGTAGATTCTGGCTATTAGCCCTTTGTCAGATGGGTAGATAGCAAAAGTTTCCTTGCATTCCATAAGTTGCCTCTTCACTCTGATGATAGTTTCATTTCCTGTGCAGAAGCTCTTAAGTTTAATTATATCCCATTTGTCTATTTTGGCTTTTGTTGCTATTGCTTTTGGTGTTTAGTCATAAAGTACTTGACCATGCCTATATTCTGAGTGGTATTGCCTAGGTTTTCTACTAGAGATTTTATCGTTTCAGGTCTTACATGTAAATCTTTAGTCCATTTTGAGTTAAGTTTTGTAAAAGGGATAAGGAAAGATCCAATTTCAGCTTTCTGCCTATGGCTAGCCAGTTTTCCTGCCGCAATTTATTAAATAGGAAATCCTTTCCCCATTGCTTCTTTTTGTCAGATTTGTCAAAGATCAGATGGTCATAGATGTATGGAGTTATTTCTGAGGCCTCTGTTCTGTTTTATTGGTCTATGTTTCTGTTTAGATACCAGTACCATTCCATTTTGATGACTGAATCTCTGTAATATAGTATAAAGTCAGGAAGCATGATGCCTCGAACTTTATTTATTTATTTGCTTATGACCGTTTTGCCTAAGCAGGCTTCTTTTTGGTTCTACATAAATTATGTGATTTTTTGTTTGTTTGTTTTTTTGTTTTTTTAACTAATTCTGTGAAGAATTTCAATGGTAGCTTGTTGGGGATAGCATTAAATCTATAAATTCCCTTCTGCAGTATGGCCATTTTCATTATATTGATTTTTCCCAACCATGAGCAAGGAATGTTTTTTCATCAGTTTGTGTCCTCCTTTATGTCCTGGAGTGGTGGTTTGTAGTTCTCCTTGAAGAGGTCCTTTACATCCCTTTCTAGTTGTATTCTTAGGTATTTTATTCTGTTTCTAGCAATTCAGAATGGGAGTTGACTCAGGATTTGGTTCTTTATCTATTATTAGTGTATAAGAATTCTTGTGATTTTTGCACGTTGATTTTGTATCCTTAGACTGCTGAAATTGCTTATCAAATTAAGGAGATTTTGGTCTGAGACAATAGTCTTCTAAATATATAATCTTGACATCTGCAAATAGAGACAATTTGACTTCATCTTTTCCTAACTGAATACACTTTATTTCTCTTTCTTGTATAATGGCCAAGGCCAGAACTTCCAATACTGTGTTGCATAGGAGTGCTGACAGGGCATCCTTGTCTTGTGCTGGTTTTCAAAGGGAATGTTTCCAGTTTTCACTCATTCCATATGATATTGGCTGTGGGTTTGCCATAAATAGCTCTTAATATTTTCAGATATGTTCTATCAATATCTAGTTTATTAAGAATATTTAGCAAAAAGGCTGTTGAATATGTTGAAGGTCTTTCCTGAATCTATTGAGATAATCATGTGGTTTTTGTCTTTGATTCTATTTATGTGATGTTATATTTATAGATTTGCCTGTGTTGAACCAGCTTTGAATCCCAGGGATGAAGCTGACTTGATTATGATGGGTAAGCTTTTCAATGTGCTGTTGCATTTGGTTTGCTAGTATTTTATTAAGAATTTTTGCATTAATATGCATCAGGGATATTGGCATGAAATTTTGTTTTTTAGTTGTGTCTCTGCCAGGTTTTGGTATCAGAACGATGCTGGCCTCATAAAATGAGTTATGGATAATTCCCTCCCTTTTCTATTGTTTAGAATAGCAGAATGAATGATTCCAGGTCCTCTTTGCACCTCTGGTAGAATTCAGCTGTCAACCTGTCTAGTCCTGGACTTTTTTTTTTTTTGGTTGCTAGGCTATTAATTGTTGCCTCATTTTCAAATCTTGTTATTGGTCTACTCAGGGATTTGAATTCTTCCTAGTTTAGTCTTGGGAGGGTGTAACTGTCCAGCAACATATCTATTTCTTCTAGATATTCTGGTTTATTTGCATAGAGGTGTTTATAGTATTCTCTCATGGTAGTTAGTATTTCTGTGGGAGTGATGGTAATATTCTCTTTATCATTTTTTATTACATCTGTTTGATTTTTCTGTCTTTTCTTCTTTATTAGTCTGCCTAGTGGATAGATAATTTTATAGGTATTTCAAAAAACCAGCTCCTGACTTCATTGATTTTTGAAGGATTTTTTGTGTCCTGTCTTTTTCAGTTTGTCTCTGATCTTAGTTATTTATTGTCTTCTGTTAAATTTTGAAGTTGTTCTTGCTCCCCTAGTTCTTTTAATTGTGACATTAGGGTATCAATTTAGATATTTCCTCATTTCTCTTTTGGACTTTTAGTGCTATAAATTTCCGTCTACACACTGCTTTAAATGTGACCCAGAGATTCTGGTACAATTTGTCTTCATTCTCATTGTTTTCAAAGAACATCTTTATTTCTCCCTTCATTTCATTATTAATCCAGAAGTCAATCAGGAGAAGGTTGTTCAGTTTCCAAGTAGTTGTGCAATTTTCTGTGAGTTTCTTAATCCTGAGTTCTAATTTGATTGCTCTACGGTCTGAGATACTGTTTGTTATAATTTCCAGTCTTGCATTTGTAGAGGAGTGTTTTATTTCCAATTAAAACTGACCAATTAAAATTGGTCAATTTAAAAGTATGTGTAATGTAGTGCTGAGAAGAATGTATATTCTATCTATTTGGGGTGGAGAGTTCTGTAGATGTCAGTTAGGTCCACTTGGTCCAGAATTGGGTTTAAGTCCTGTATATCCTTGTTAATTTTCTGTCTCATTGATCTAATATTGACAATACAGTGTTAAATACCCCCACTACTATTGCGTGGGAGTCCAAGTCTCTTTGTAGGTCTCTAAGAATTTGTTTTATTAATCTGGGTGATCCTGTATTAGAGGCATATATATTTTAGATAGTTAGCTCTTTTTGTTGCATTGATCACTATACCATTATATAATGCTCTTCTTTGCCTCTTTTGATTTGTTGGTTTGAAGTCTGTAATATCAGAGACCAGGACTGCAACTCCTGTTTTTTTTTTAATTTTGATTTTCTTGGTTAATATTCCCCCAACCCTTTATTTTAAGCCTGTGTTTGTCTTTCCCTGTGAGGTGGGTCTCCTGAATACAGCACATTGATGGGTCTTTTTATCCATTTGCCAGTCTGTGTCTTTTAATTGGGGCATTAACCCATTTACATTTAAGGCTAATATTGTTATGTGTGAATTTGATCCTGCCATTATGATGCTAGCTGGTTATTTTGCCCATTAGTTGATACAGTTTCTTCCTAGTGTTGACGGTCTTTATAATTTGGTATATTTTTGCACTTGGTAGTACCGGTTGTTCATTTCCATGTTCAGTGCTTCCTTTAGGAGCTCTTGTAAGGCAGGCCTGGTGGTGACAAAATCTTTCACAGTTGGTTGTCTGTAAACATTTTTCTTTTCTTCACTTGTGAAGCTTGTTTTGGCTGAATATGAGATTCTGGGTTGAATTCCTTTTATTAAAAAATTTTAATATTGGCTCCCACTTTCTTCTGGCTTATATGGTTCTTCCAAGAAGTCCACTGTGAGTTTGATGGCTTCTCTTTCTTGGTAACCCAAACTTTTTCTCTGGCTGCTCTTAGCTTTTTTTCTTCATTTCAACCTTGGTGAATCTGATGATTATGTTCCTTGGGGTTGTTCTTTTTGAGAGATATCTTTGTGGGGTTCTCTGTATTTCCTCAATTTGAATGTTGCCCTACTTTGCTTGGTTGTGGATGTTGTCCTGGATAATATCCTGTAGAGTGTTTTCCAACTTAATTGCATTCTCCCCATCACTTTCAGGTACACTGTTCAAATGTAGATTTGGTCTTTTCCTATAATCCTGTATTTCTTGCAGGCTTTGTTCATTTCTTTTCAGTTTTTTTTTTTTTTTTAATCTAAACCTGTCTTCTCACTTTATTTCTTTGAGTCTATCTTCAATCTCTGGTATCCTTTCCTCCACTTGATCAACTCAGCTACTGAAACTTGTGTATGCTTCACAAAGTTATTGTGCTGTGTTTTTCAGCGCCATCAGGTCATATATGTTCTTCACTATACTGGTTATTCTAGTTAGCGTTTCATCTCACCTTTTTTTAAAGTTCTTAACTTCCTTGCATTGGGTTAGAACACACTCTTTTAGCTTAGAGAAGTTTGTTATTACCCACCTTCTGAAGCCTGATTCTGTCAATTTGCCAAACTCATTCTCTATTTAGTTTTGTTTTTTTGCTGGTGAGGAATTGTGATTCTTTGGAAGAGAAGAGGCATTCTGGTTTTTCAAATTTTCTTCCTTTTTTTGCTGTTTTTTTCACATCTTTGTGGACTTATCTATCTTTGATATTTGAAGTTGGTGACCTTTGGATATGGTCTCTGAGTGGATGTTTTCTCTGTTAATGTTGAAACTGTTTCTTTCTGTTTGTTAGTTTTCCATCTAGTGATCAGGATCCTCTGCTGCAGGTGTGCTGGAGCTTGCTGGAGGTCGATTCCAGACCCTCCTTGCCTGGGAATCACTAGCAGGGGCTGCAAAACAGCAAAGATTGCTGCCTATTCCTTCCTCTGGTAGCTTCATACAAGGAGGGTATCTTCATACCAGAAGGGTATCTGCCAGGTGCCAGCCAGAACTCCCTTGTATGAGGTGTCTGTTGGTCCCTACTGGGAGGTGTTGAATTTAAGTCTGCTGAAGGTGTGCTCACAACTGCCTCTTTTCCCAGGTGTTCTCTCCCAGGAAGGTGGGGGCTTTATTTATAAATTCCTGGTGGGTTGCTGCCTTTGTCAGAGATGCCCTGCCCAGTGATAAGGGAGTCTAGTGACAGTCTGCCTGCAGTTGCCTGGCTGAGGTTCCATGGACTCCTCCCAGTTTGACATTTGTGGTGAGTTTGTTTACACTGTGATGTTAAAATCACCTACTCAAGCCTCAGCAATAGCAGATGTGCCTCCTCCTACTGAGCTTGAAGGTCCCAGGAGATTCGGTTTCAACATGTGAATTTGGGGGAGACACCAACATTCAGATCATAGACCACACTACAACATTCATAGAGACAAATGAAAGTCACAGCAGGTCACTTGTCTACTCAAAGCCTGTTAGGGACTTCTTGTCATTCTCCTAGCAAAAGGAAGGTATTCATGATAACAGATAAGAAGCAAGGTGTTTGGTTTATGACCCCACTACCATTTCCAAGCTCATCTCCTAGGATGTCTATTCTTGGTACCTTGCTTTCAGTTTTGTTCTCGTCTGTTTTTTTTCTTTTATATATTTATTTATTTTATTGTATTTGGGCTCTGGGGTACATGTGCATGTCCTGCATCCTATAGGATTGTTGCATAGGTACATACATGCCATGGGGGTTTGCTGTCTCCATTCCCCAACCCATTGCCTACATCAGGCATTTTTCTGGGTGTTATGCCTGCCTGTCTTCCCCACATACCCCTGCTGTCCCCCCTCACCTTCACTCCCCCACCCCCTCCTAGCCCTGTGAGTGTTGTTCCCTTCTCTGTGCCCAAGTATTCTCATTGTTCATCACCCGCCTATGAGTGAAAACATGCGGTATTTGGTTTTCTGTTCTTGTGTCAGTTTGCTAAAAATGATGGTTTCTAGGTTCATCCATGTCTCTACAAAGGACATGAACTTATCATTTTTTATGGCTGCATAGTATTCCATGGTGTATATGTGCAACAATTCTTTTGTCCAGTCTATCACTGATGAGCCTTTGGGTTGGGGCCAGGTCTTTACTGTTATAAACTGTGCCAAAATTAACATGTGTACATGTGTCTTTATGATAGAATGATTTATAATCCTTTGGGTATATACCCAATAATAGGATTGCTGGGTCAAATAGAATTTCTAATCCTAGATCCTTGAGGAATCGCCACACAGTCTTCCACAGTGGTTCAACTGATTCACACTCCCACCAACAGTGTAAAAGTGTTCTTATTTCTCCACATGCTCTCCAGCATCTGTTGCCTTCAGATTTTTTAATGATTGCCATTCTAACTGGCATGAGATGGTATCTCAATATGGTTTAGATTTGCATTTCTCTAATGACCAGTGATGATGAGCATTTTTTCATGTGTTTGTCGGCAGCATATTTGTCTTCTTTTGTAAAGTGTCTGTTCATATCTTTTGCCCACTGTTGAATGGGTTTATTTGTTTTTTTTCCTGTAAATCTGCTATAGTTCCTTATAGATTCTGGGTATTAGCCCTTTGATTGATAGATTGCAAAATTTTTTTCCCATTCTCTTGGTTGCTGGTTCACTCTAACAATAGTTTCTTTTGCTGTGCAGAAGCTCTGGAGTTTAATTAGATCCCATTTGTCTACTTTGGCTTTTGTTGCCATTGCTTTTTGTATTTTAATCATGAAGTCCTTGCCTGTGCCTATGTCATGCATGGTGTTGGCTAGGTGTTGTTCTAGGGTTTTTATGAGGGTTTTATGGTGTTCTTATGTTTACATCTTTAATTCTTCTGGAGATAATTTTTGTATAAGGTGTAAGGAAGGGTCGAGTTTCAGCTTCCTGCATATGGCTAGCCAGTTATCCCAACACCATTTATTACACAGGGACTATTCTCCCCATTGCTTGTTGTCTAGTTTGTCGAAGATCAGATGGTTGTAGATGTGTGGCATTGCATCTGAGGCCTATGTTCTGTTCCATTGGTCTATATCTCTGTTTTTGGTACCAGTACCATACTGTTTTGATTGCTATAGCCTTGTAGGATAGTTTGAAGTCAGCTAGAGTGATGCCTCCAGCTTTGTTCTTTTTGCATAGGATTGTTCTGGCTATGCAGGCTCTCTTTTGGTTCTCAATGAAGTTTAAAGTGGTTTTTTCCAGTTTTTTGAAGAAGGTCAATGATAGCTTGATGGCGATAGCATTGAATCTATAAATTACTTTGTGCAGTATGGCCATTTTCATGATATTGATTCTTCCTAACCATGAGTATGGAATGTTTTCCCGTCTGTTTGTGTCCTCTCTTATTACCTTGAGCAGTGGTTTGTAGTTCTCCTTGAAGTGATCTTTTACCTCCTTTGTGAGTTGTATTCCCAGGGATTATATTCTCTTTGCAGCAATTGTAAGTCAGAGTTTGTTCATGGTTTGGCTCTCTTTAAGTCTGTTATTGGTGTATAGGAATGCTTGTGATTTCTGCACATTGATTTTGCATCCTGAGAGTTTGCTGAAGTTGCTTATCAGCTTAAGGAGGTTTTGGGCTGAGACAATGGGTTTTTCTAAATATACAATCATGTTGTCTGCAAATAGGGACAATTTGACTTCTTCTTTTCCTATTGAATGCACTTTATTTCTTTTTCTTGCCTATTTGTTCTGACTAGAACTTATAATAATCTATTGAATAGGACTGGTGAGAGAGGGCATCCTTGTCTAGTGCCAGTTTTCAAAGGGAATGCTTCTAATTTTTGTCCATTCAGTATGATATTGGCTGTGGGTTTGTCATAAATACCTTTTATTGTTTTGAGATACATTTCACTGATACCTAATTTATTGAGATTTTTTAACATAAAGTGCTGTTAAATTTTGTCAAAGGCCTTCTCTGCATCCATTGAGATAATCATGTGGTTTTTGTCTTTGGTTCTGTTTATGTCATGAATAATGTTTATAGATTTAAATACGTTGGACCAGGCTTGCATTCCCAGGATGAAGCCTATTTGATGGTGGTGAATAAGCTTTGTGATGTGCTGTCAGATTCATTTTGCCAGTATTTTAGTGAAGATTTTTTTCATCAATGTTCATCATGGATATTGGCCTGTTCTCTTTTTTAGTTGTGTTTCTGCCAGATTTTGGTATCAGCATGATGCTGGTCTCATAGAGTTAGAGAGGATTCCCTCTTTCTGTATTGTTTGGAATGGTTTCAACAGGAATGGTACCAGCTCCTCTTTGTATGTCGGTAGAATTCAGCTGTGAACCCATCTGGACCTCGACCTTTTTTGGTGGGTAGGCTATTAATTGCTGCCTCAACTTCAGACCTTGTTATTGGTCCATTCAGTGTTTCAACTTCTTCTTGGATTAATCTTGGTAGTGTGCAGGTTTCCAGAAATTGATCCATTTCTTCCATATTTACCGATTTATGTGCATAGAGTTGTTTGTAGTAATCTCATTTGGTAGTTTGTGTTTCCAAGGAATTGGTAGTGATATCCCCTTTATTGTTTTTTATTGCATCTATTTGATTCTTCTGTCTTTTCTTTTTAATTAATCTAGCTAGAGGTCTGTCTATTTTGTTGATCTTTTCAAAAAACCAGCTCCAGGATTTATTGATTTTTTAAAAGGGTTTTTTGTATCTCTATCTCCTTTAGTTCTGCTCTGGTCTTAGTCATTTCTTGTACTCTGCTAGCTTTTGTGTGTGAGAGTTTTTTTTATTTTTTATCTTGCTCCTCTACCTCTTTCAATTTTGATGATAGGGTGTTGATTTTAGATCTTTTCATGTTTCTCATGTGGTCATTTATTACTATAAATTTCCCTTTAGAAACTGCTTTTAAAATGTCCTGTAGGATCTAGAACGTTGTGTCTCCATTCTTATTAGTTTCAAAGAGCATTTTTATTTCTGCCTTCATTTCATTATTTATCAATTCATCATTCAGGAGAAAGTTGTTCAGGTTCCATATGATTGTGCAGTTTTGAGAGCTTTTCTTAATCCTGAGTTCTAATTTGATTGTGCTGTGGTCTAAGAGACAGTTATGATTTCCTTTCTTTTGCATTTCTGAGGAATGATTTACTTGCAATTATGTGATCAATTTTGGAGTAAGTGCAATGTGGTGCTGAGAAGAATGTGTATTCTGTGGATTTAGGGTGGAGTGTTCTGTAAATGTCTATCAGGTCCACTTGGTCCAAATCTGTGTTCAAGTCCTAGATATGCTTGTTGACTTTCTGTCTCATTCATCTGTCCAATATGGTCAGGGAGTGTTAAAGTCTCCCACTATATTGTGCAGGCGTCTAAGGTTCTTTGTGGGTCTTTCAGAACTTGCTTTATGTATCTGGGTGCCCTTGCTTTAGGTGCATAAATATTCAGCATAGTTATCTCTTCTCGTTGCATTGATCCTTTACCATTACATAATGCTCTGGTCTCTTTTGATCTTTATTAGCTTAAAGTCCATTTTATCAGAGAATAGGATTGCTACTCCTGCTTTTTTTCCTCTCCATTTGCTTGATAAATCTTCTTCCATCCCTTTATTTTGAGTTTGTGTGAGTTTCTGCATGTGAAATGGGTCTCCTGAATACAGCACACTGATGGGTGTAGACTTTTTATCCAATTTACCAGTCTGTGTCTTTTGATTGGGGAGTTTAGGCCATTTACATTTAAGGTTATATGGTTATGTTTGAATTTGATCCTGCCATTTTGTTACTGGCTGGCTGTTTTCTCATTAATTGACATGGCTCCTTCATTGCATCATTATTCTTTAATATTTGATATATTTTTGCAGTGGCTGGTACTGGTTCTTGCTTTTGCTGTTTAGTACTTCCTTCAGTAGCTCCTGTAAGGCAGGTCTTGTAGCAACAAAATCTCTCAGCAATTGCTTGTCCATAAAGGATTTTATTTCTCCTTCACTTACGAACCTTAATTTCGCCAGATATGAAATTCTGGGTTGAAAGGTCTTTTCTTTAAGGCTATTGAATATTGGCCCACACTCCCTTCTAGCTTGCAAGGTTTCTGCCAAGAGATCTGCTGTGAGTCTCATGGTCTTTCCTTTGTGGGTGGCTCGACCTTTCTCCCTGGCTGCCCTTAGGATATTTCCCTTCATTTAAAACCTGGTGAATCTGACGATTATGTGCCTTGGGGTTGCAGTTCTTGAAGAATGTCTGTGATGTTCTCTGTATTTCCTGGACTTGAATGTTGCCCAGCCTTGCTAAGTTGGGAAAGTTCTCTTGGATAATATCTTGAAGAGTGTTTTCCAGCTTGGATTCATTCTCCCCATCACATTCAGGTACACTGATCAAGGGTAAATTAGGTTTTCTCACATAATTCCATAGTTCTTTGAGGATTTGTTCATTTCTTTTCACTCTTTTTTCTCTAATCTTGCCTTCTCATTGTATTTCATTGATTTGATTTATCTCTGATATCCTTTATTCTGCTTGATCGATTCAACTGTTGAAACTTGTGCATGCCTTGTGAAGTTTTCTTTCTGCATTTTTCAGCTCCATCAAATCGTTTATGTTCTTCTCTAAGCTGGTTACTTTAGTTGGCATTTCTTCTAACCTTTTTTCAAGGTTCTTAATTTCTTTGCATCATGTTAGAACCTGGTCTTTTAACTCAGAGAAGTTTGTTTTTACCCATTTTCTGAAGCCTGCTTCCGTCAATTGGTCAGATTCATTCTTTGTCTTTTTATGTTCCCTTGATGGTGAAAAGTTGTGATCCCTGGGAGGAGAAGAGATGTTCTGTTCTTTGAGGATCTCATCATTTTTGCCCTGTTTTTTTTCCCCCATCTTTGTGGATTTATCTCCTTTTAATCTTTGAAGTTGGTGAGTTCAGGAAGAGTCTCTGAGTGGACTTTTTTTCTATTGAGGTTGGAGCTGCATCTTTTTTGGCCTGTAGAGGGTGTTGCTGGGATATCTCGAGTTCAGTCAGGTTGTTGGGTGCGTGGTCCTTCCCTGTAGTTTGTTTACAGGTGAGATTGGCCTCGCCTTCCCAATGGCATCTCTCCCAGGGTTCAATCTTCCTGGTTGAGGTCAAGCTGGTGTATTTGCTGCCAAGCTCTCTAGCGAAGGCTTCAGTTTGATTTATGTGGAGGTGGGGCCTGCCAGGCCTTATGGTCTGTTTCCCTGTTTTCAACTCCGGCTCCCTCTGTGGGATGGTCCATCCCACTGGCATTAGTCCAAACTCCTGCCGAGGTCCCTGTGACAACTTGCTGCACCCAGCAGTAGCCACTGCTCAGATATGCATTGACAACCCATGATGCCCCACTGTCTGGCAGGGCTCTCATGGACCATGTATTTCAGGAGACATGAGGTAAGCACAGGATCTGAAATGGAGCACTGAGTGGGTTAAATCCCCTGACCCTAAAAGCCAGCTGCACATTTCCGGTGGGGATGTGCCCTCCCCTGGCTTGATTTGCCCCGTGGGCAGCTCTCACCCTGCGGCTCCTTCACTGGTCGTAATTTCAGTGCCCTATCCATCCCACAGAAAGGAACCAAGCACCTCATTTTGAATCATGAAATCCTCTAGTCCTCTGTGTCTCATTCACTAGGAGCTGCACTCCGGTGCTGGCTTCTTTTGCCATCTTAGTAACCCCAGCCTCTTAAGTATGCAAAGCTTACTCTGGCCTCCAAACTTTCTTCTTATGTCTTGCCTAGAGCACTGTTGCTCCAGATACGCACTTGATTAACTCCCTCAAATTCTCCTAGGTCTCAGCTCAAATGTCACTTGATCAGAAGGACAAAACTGGCTGCGCCCTGTTAAGTTGAGTTTCCTTTTTCTATAAAATTGCTGTCCTCTTACCTGTTGCAATTTTTCTCCTTACCTAATTCTATGTAGTGTGTGTGTGTGTGTGTGTGTGTATTTGTGTGTGTGTGTCCCCTTTTGCATCTTTCTCTGTGATACTTTTACAAAATATCTGAACTAATATAAGTCAAATATTGGACTATGCCACTGTAATAAAGTACAAGGTGAATCTCTTCAAAACAACACCACACAGACTTATTTAAAATATTGGTAATATGAGGACACTATTATTTATCTACCCAAATTTCCTTCCTGATTTAACAAAATCTTATCTGTGAAATTCTCAGGAATTATTTGCCACATAACTGGTGGTGAACATTTTATTATTCAGCATTAGCAAAGGCATTCCTTCTGCTTCTCTTGACATCGAATAATACATCAGTCACCATGGCTAATCTCTGTAATCCCAGCACTTTGGGAGGCTGAGGTAGAAGGATTGCTTGAGCCCAGGCAACATAGTGAGACCTCATCTGCACAAAAATTGGACTATTCGCTTGGCATGATTATGTGTGCCTGTAGTTCCAGCTACTCAGAGGCTGAAGTGGAAGGATTTCTTGAGCCTATGATTTATGATTGCACCATTGTGGTCTTTCTTATTCTATCATAGCCTGGGTGATAGAGGAAGACCACAACTAAAAAATTAAAATAATAAGGGTTAAGATGATCTTATAAGATCTTCTTAAAGGTAAATGAAGAAGCAGAAAAAGAGGCAGATTATGTCACCAGTGTCTCAACAGTCATAGTAGCATGAGCTTATATCAACCCCACTATAGGATATGCCCAAGTTTGAAGAAAAATTGAATTGTCATGGCAGTCAAATCTGCCCTACAACCCCTCACTGCAAACATGGTTGAGTAATAAACGTGACTTACTGCTATGGTTTGAATGTCAGTTTCATTCCAGAATTTATGGTTGATATTTTATCTCCAATACAAGAGTATTAAGAGGCTCTGGGGGGTGATTAAGTCATGATAGCTGCAGTCTCCTAAGTAGGATTAGTGCCTTTATGAAAGAAATTGAGGGGATCCGTTTGGCCCTTTCAATCTTTAGCAAGGTAAGGGCACAGTGAAAAGCACCATCTACAAAGCAGAGACCAGCCTTCACCATTTATCAAATCTGTCTGTACCTTGGGCTTGGATTTCTCAGCACCCAGAATTGTGAGAAATACATTTCTATTTTATATAAATTATACTATCAAAGGTGTTTTATAGCTGCATGTAAGAATTAAGACTCTCACCATAGGCAGGGCACTACACCCAAGACTCATCACACATCATGTTATGTGATTTTTATGATAACTAGGTGACGTTGGCATTGATGTTGGCCAACAAACTGTTGATCAACCAGTTTGAGTCCTAAGCCCCCAGACTGAGTGAGTGGCAGAACTGTGAAGCAAACCCCATTTCTTCCAATTCTATAGTCTGGGGACAGTGATGCCATGTTGCTTTCTGATATTATTTGGAGACATGGGAAGAGCATACATTTTAGGACCAGAAAGTGATGTATTTAAATATTGGCTCTGCTTCTAATGCAAATTCTGATCTCAGCTCACTTCATTTGAAGTGGTTACACATGGGTTAGCACTCCATTACCATGTGCTTCCTTAAATATTAAATTTTCTTCGTTTAGATATTAGCAGGTGGTGTTTCTGTATGACAATATATTTGTGTAATACAAGTATTTTCAGGACCCAGAAGGTTCACTCACATTGTACTAAAAACTTCTGGCCAGTAGAGATTTTCCAAATACACAATTGCATCTCACATCATGACTTATATGCTTTAAATGAGTTAAACTTGAATCAGTTTGAATATGAACATTTTGATCAGCCAGTGAAGCTTTCTATAAATGCTATCAGATGCTAGAGTGAAGAAAAGGTATAGACATTAAAGTGAGTATGGACCTGTGTACTTGAAATTCATTATATTATTATAAATTTATTCTCATCAAAATTCCGCTCCTTGCAAATTCAACACATGATATCACGTATATTACCAGAGGGCCATTTTCTTTCCAGAGGTAACTATAAAATAGATTAGAAATCAAATGAGTGTTGTGAATGGTAAAGTACAGTGTAATTCTATTGCATAACATTTCTTTTCAATTACCAATATATAATACAATCAGGGCAATGATTTTTTATAAAGGAAGATAGTTTCATTTTTATGCTTTCAAATATTACTATGCTTATTAATAGCCTCAGGTTTTTTCTTTCTAAAGAGAAGAAAATACATTTTTCTCTATTGTACAATTGTTTTGTTGTTAAAATAGAACATTTTACAACAGTCTATATAAGGAATAAAGTCAGAGTTTTCAAAATTATTACCATGTGTTAGGCATGGCATACATATACCATGCAAATCTTTTAAGTACTTTTTTTTTTGTCTTGAGACAGAGTCTTGTTCTGTCACCCAGGCAGGAATGACGTGGCATGTTCTTGGCTCACTGCAACCTCCCCCTCCCAGGTTCAAGTGATTCTTCTGATTTAGTCTTCTACGAAGCTAGGACTACAGATGTGTGCCACCATGTCCAGCTGATTTTTGTCTTTTTGTTAGAGATGGGGTTTCACTATGTTGGCCTTGAATTCCTGACCTCAAGGGATCTGCCCTCCTTGGCCTACCAAAAGTGCTGGGATTATAGGCATGAGCCACTGCTTCAATAAATCCATTTTATTCTACCTTACCAGTGGCTTCCCCTCAAATCCTTTCCTGGGCATAGCCAAGAAGCCTCAAAGGCTAAGCCCTACTCTGGGGCCCATCTGACCTGCATCAAATTTATTCTCTCAGTAGCCATATATTAGAATTTCAGTCATTATACAGATGTGTGCAACCATACGAGATTATCAATCTTTTCACAATTTTATTTATTCAAGTAGCTGAGCAGTGGCATGTCATTCTGGCTTTAACTTACAGTTTCCTAAAAAGGGATGATGTTGAGTAACTTTATATATATTTATGGGCCAATCAGAAATCCTTATTTGAAAATTGCCTAAATTTTTAAAAAATGTTTAATTGAGTTGTCTTTTAAAAAAATAATAATAATGAAAATTTTATTGATGTGGAGAATAAAGCAAAGAGATCCAGCAAACTGGAGTTCCAGAGACATACGATAGAAATATAGAGGCAATTTTCAGAAGGCAAATATTGTGTTTAGTAAATAGTATACCAGATTTAAGGATTCTATATGGAATGAGCATAAATTAGAGAAAATCGCATATATATTTATAATTATAGGAAGATCAGTATGTATTGTAGCTACTCAATACATCTTTGTTCTTTTTACTGTAGGGGATGATGATGATGATGAAAAAGGCAACGAATACAACTTTCTGTTCTTTTCCCACAAGATTCTTTCTCTATTCTGTCTTACTGTGGATAGAGCTACTCCTAAGTCTGGGATACTAACTGCATTGCCTGTCTGCTATGAATCTCCCCTTTCATATTAATGACAAATATCTAAATGTTATTTTACAATTAAATACCTCATTTCTTGAATTGTTTTTCAATTCAGTGCAACAGGAAGCCATGACTAATCTGATTTTGGGAAAAGAACCACTTTGAGTGTGCTTCTCTAAGAATAGTCTGATGTCGGAGAGAGATCCAAGATGGCGGATTAGGAGCAGCTCAGGATTGCAGCTACCAGTGAAAGTGCAGAGGGTGAGTGGACGCCGCATTTCCAGATGGATTTTTATTACCCTCAGACCGGGAGATTCCCAGGCGGAGCAGCCCCACAGGTCGCTAGTGCGGCTGTTTTGGCCAGCGAGGCTGTTTTGGCCAGCGCGGCTGTTTTGGCCGGCACGGCTGCTTTGCTGGCGCCGCAGCGCGGCGGGTCTCCATACAAAATACACTGGTCTGTGTGCCCTTTTAACTGGCGAGTGGAGCTATGGAAAGAAAGATTAAAAGGGGGACTGAATCAGGGAGCCAGCCCAGGAGATCCCCAGGCAAAAAAGTGCTACAAATCTCAGCGCCGCTGTTTCAGCCTGTGCAGTGTATCCCCGCAGGGGAAATCACACAGATCCCGGCACCTTTTCAACAGGCAACTGGAACACCTGGGAGTCGACCATTCAACTAAAAAAACAAAAGGCTCTGAGACAGCGCGCCAGGTGATCAGGCTCGGCTAAAACAGCAATTGGAAGAGCTCTTGGTTAAGAGGTTCGCAGCGGGCGCAGCTGAACCCGGGACGGTCCAGTTCTGTGGGAGAGGGGTGTCCGCCATTACGGGGCACTCCACTACGACAGAGACACTGCCGTTGCCGAGGTAACCCGCCATTACAGAGGCGGGCCACTATTGCCGAGGCAGATCTAATTACACCCATATAAACGGGACTGCTGGGAAGATCACACGGCAGCTGGGCGGAGCCCAGAGCAGCTCAGCAAAGCCTCTGCAGGCAGACAGGGACTGGGCTGCCTCCTTGCTGGGCAGGGCAGCCCTGAAAAGAAAAAAAAAAAGGCAGCAGCACACTGGAAACTCATAAATAAAGCCCTAACTCCCCGAGACAGAACAC
>CAUYQU010087892.1:0-26509 GCA_963574635.1 Cheracebus regulus
TTCAGTTTTTGGATTTTAATAGTAATTCCAATTTAGTAAATTCTATCACTGTTTACCCCTTCTAAAGATATGATTAGACTTCATTAGTAATGTTCAACTTTTCGCAAAGATGGTGAGTGCCATCTTAAAACTTACTGGAGATTGGTTTTACATTTAGATTTATATAACTGGTTATGTGAATATATTTAAATATGGGGAAATTCCTTCACTGTCTCAGAACCAAGCAAGATTCACCTGTGTTTTGTGTTCATTTGCCTCTTAAAGGCAAGCGTTGAAGAGAAATGGGTGGCAATGGCTATTTTATATTTTTGGCCTTAACTATGCCCATCGAATTAGAATTTCCTATATTTAAAATGGTTCCTTTTACTTAACTGAAAGGCATTTTAGTGTGGTTTATGTGTAATATCAAAAATTATTTAACACTTCACACATTTTATAGATGATCTATAAGGTCACATGCTTTTAAAATAGTAGCCAATTAAACTGCACTCTTGGATTCTTTACAATCTAAGTCAAACTAAGTTATAATTTAGGACTATCTGTATAGTATCCAATTAAACTTCACTCTTGAAATCTTAAAAAAAAAAAAAAAAAATTCCAACTCTTTACACCATACCAAGGGAATATTTTATACTAACCCATTAATGCTCATCCAAGAGCCTCAAAACACTTTATAACACGCTGACGACACACAAAAGAGGAATAAATCAAGGGCTTTCTTTTTGAGTTTAATTTTTGTGGGTACATACAGTATGTTAATACAGGCATACCATGTGTAACAAGAACATCAGAGTGAATGGGGTATCTGCAACCTCAAACATTTACCCTTTGCTTCTAGCGCCTTATTTCTTAAATTGTCAAGCATCCATTTCCTAAGATGTCCATTGTCACAGACACAGGCTGGAACAGTGCGTCCTCTCTGATGCCAAGTATTAAAGTTAGATTCTGCTCCCTAGTGCTAAAGAAATGTTACATTTTAAGATTGATTTCTCACCAGAAAAGAGAAATCCTATCATTGCTTGGAAACAGAACCACTGAAATAAAAGGTGAGTGGGTAGAATACTGATACACCCAGTTCTGCTCAGAGCATACTCTGTAGTTTAGGTTGAAAAAAATGAAAATTACTCTGCTGTCTAGGGACAAGATAGAGAGGACTTCAAAGTTACTTACCATATTTGAACACTTCAACTCCCCCAAAAGACAAGAAGTAGAGAGCAGGGGTACCTAGGAAGAACACTAGTGACTGTGCACAGCCATAAATCTTGTGAAAGTTGATTACAGAAACTGGGTCATTCTTGTCATACCCAACTAACTCAGAGTCAAGGGGCCAAGGGGAAAAAGCACTCGGGGCTCATAGCACCTGCTCCAAGAATTAAGTTTTCTACAACCCGAGCTGCTGAAACTGCCTGTTGAAACCCGATGCCAGTTTTAATTAATAGCTACTGAAACAATCTACCCTGATTCTAATTTTACCCACCATTGTCACTGACCAATCAGAGCTTGCTAGCCAGCTCTCCAAAACTTTATTAGTGCCAATGAACTTCCTTTCAAAATATGTAACATTTCTCCTTTTAATAAAATGTACTAGGCCGGGCATGGTGGGTCACACCTGTAATCCCAGAATTTTGGGAGGCTGAGGAGGGAAGACCACTTGAGCCAAGGAGTTCAAGACCAGCCTGGGCAACACAGGGAGACCCCAACTCTACAAAGAAAAAAAAAAAAGTCAAAAAATGAGGTGGGAGAACTGCTTGAGTGCAGGAGGCTGAGGCTATAATGAGCCATGATTCTGCCACTGCACTGTAAGTGCACAGAACAAGACCCTGCCTTAAAAAAAAAAAAAAAAAGAGAGACCAGGCATAGTCAATCACACCTGTAATCCCAGCACTTTGGGAGGCCGAGATGGGCAGATAACCTGAGGATGGGAGTTTGAGACCAGCCTAACCAACATGGAGAAACCCCATCTCTACTAAAAATATAAAATTAGCCAGGCTTGGTGGTGCATGCCTGTAATCCAACCCACTCAGGAGGCTGAGGCAGGAGAATCATTTGAACCCAAGAAAGGAGGTTGCAGTGAGCCGTTGTACTCCAGGTTGGACAATAAGAGCGAAACTCAGGTTTCAAAAAAAAAAAAGGCCAGGCATGGTGGCTCATGTTTATAACCCCAGCACTTTGGGAGGCCAAGGCAGGCGGATCACAAGGTCAGGAGTTCGAGACCAGCCTGGCTAATATAGTGAAACCCCATCTCTACTAAAAATGCAAAAATTAGCTAGGTGTGGTGGCAGGCACCAGTAGTCCCAGCAACTCAGGAGGCTGAGGCAGGAGAATCGCTTGAACCCGGGAGGCGGAAGTTGTAGTTAGCTGAGATCAGGTAACTGTACTCCAGCCGAGGCAACACAGCAAGACTCCATTTCAAAAAAAAAACAAAAAAAACAACACCCCTTTCTGTGTTCTTTGGACATACCAAAGACCTCTAGTCTACGTGTATGCCCTGAACTGCAATTCTTACTTCCCAAATAAAATGTTACCTTTAGAGATTCATCTACATATTTTATTTTGATTTATACACTGTAAACCAACTATTAATTGCTAATGTTACAAATATTAATTATGGGTAATAGCTCAGGAGATTACTATATTTACCTGGAATTCACAGATAGCATTACCTACCCATAGAATTTATTATTATTATTATTTTTTTGAGACAGAGTCTTGCTCTTATGGCCCAGGCTGGAGTGCAATAGCACAATCTTGGCTCACTGCCATCTCCGCCTCCCGGGTTCAAGCGATTCTCCTGCCTTAGCCTCCCAAGTAGCTGGGGAGCCTGCCACCACACCTGGCTAATTTTTGTATTTTCAGTAGATACGAGGTTTCACCATGTTGGCCAGGCTGGTCTCAAACTCCTGACCTCCCGATCCAACCGCCTTGGACTCCCAAAGTGCTGGGATTACAGGCGTGAGCCACCACATCTGGCCCCATATAACTTTTTAATGTCAACAAAGTGCCTATTTAAATTTTAAAAAGAGTAATTTATAATAATATGTATTTCAATGAAGTAAATGTTTAGAGATCACAACACAACACTGGAAGACATAACGAAGTAAGCAGATATTCCAAGGGTAAGAATCTGAATACAGGTAGCCTGGCATGGTGGCTCACACCTGTAATTCCCGCACTTCGGGAGGCTGAGGTGGGCAGATCACAAGGTCAGGAGTTCAAGACCAGCCTGGCCAACATAGTGAAGCCCCATCTCTACTAAAATTACAAAAAATTAGCCAAGTGTGGTGGCAGACACCTGTAATCCCAGCTACTTGGGAGGCTGAGGCAGCAGAATCTCTTGAACCCAAGAGGCAGAGGTTGCAGTAAACCAAGATCATACCACTGAGACTCTGTCTCAAAAAAAAAAGAATTCGAATACAGGCATGCACCACATAATGATGTGTAGGTCAACAACAAACCGAATATACTATAGTGGTCCCATAATCACACTGGAGCTGGAAAATTCCTATCTCCTAATGAAGTCGTAGCCATCTTAATGCTGTAGTGCAACATGTTACTTGTGTCTGTGATGATGCTGTTATAAACAAGCCTACTGTGCTGCCAGTGATATAAAAGTATAGCACATTCAGTTACGTACAGCACATATTTGATAATAATAAATGGTGATGTTACTAGTTTAAGTGTTTACTATACTTTTTATAATTATTTTAGAGTGTATGCCTATTTTTCTTTTCTTCTTTTTTTTTTTTTTGGAGACATAGTTTCACTCTGCCCACCAAGCTGGGGTGCAATGGTGTGACTTCGGCTCACTGCAACCTCCACCTCCCAGGTTTAAGTTATTCTTGTGCCTTAACCTTTCAAGTAGCTGGGATTACAGGCATGCACTACCATGTCCGGCTAATTTTTTTAATTTGTGTAGAGATGGGGTTTCACCATCTTGGCCAGGCCGTTCTCAAACTCTTGACCTCAGGTGATCCTCCTGCCTCGGCCTCCCAAAGTGCTGGGATTACACGTGTGAGCCACTGAGCCCGGCCAACTCCTTGTATTAAAAAAAAAAAAAAAAAAAAAAAAGTTAATTGTAAACCAGTCTTAGGAAGGTCCCTCAGGAGGTATTCTGGAAGAAAGCATTGTTACTGGGAAAGATGATGGCCAGGTAAGGTAGCTCAGGCTGGGCACAGTGGCTCTCACATTTGTAATCCGAGAACTTTGGGCCAGATCACCTAGGGTGAGAAGTTCAAGACCAGCCTGGCCAACATGGTGAAACCCTGTCTCTACTAAAAATATAAAAATTAGAGCCTCAGCTACTCAGGAGGCTGAGACAGGAGAACTGCTTGAACCTGGGAGGTAGAGGTTGCAGTAAGCCAAGATTGCACCACTGCACTCCAGCCTGGGTGACAGAGTAAGACTCCATTTCAAAAGAAAAAAGAAAAAAAAAGAAATGACAGCTTTATGCATGTTATATAGCCCCGAAGACCTTCCAATGGGACAAGGTGTGGAAGTGGGAGACAGTGATACTGTGGTCTGGACTGCAGGCCTAGGCTAATGTGTGTGTTGGTGTCTTTGTTTTTAACAAAAAAGTTTAAAAGGTAAAAAAAAAAATTATTTTAAAAATAGATAATCCATTATAAAATAAGGAAATGAAAGAAAATATTTGTGTACAGCTGTACAAAGGGTTGATGTTTGAAGATATGCAGATATTTTAAGTTATTATGATTGAGTGAAAACGTTTTAAAAATTTAAAAGTTGGCTGTGTGCAGTGGCTCACGCCTGTAATCCCAACACCGTAAACCCAACAAGGTGGGTGGATCACTTGAGCTCAGGAGTTCAAGACCAGCCTGCCCAACATGGAGAAACCCTGACTCTACTAAAAATACAAAACTTAGCTAGGTGTGGTGGTACATGCCTACAATCCCAGCTACTCAGGAGACTGAGAGGCACAAGAATCCCTTGAACCCAAAAGGTGGAGGCTGAGGTCAGCCAGCCAAGATAAAACTACTGGACTCCAGCCTGGGCAACAGAGCAAGACTCTGTCTTTAAAAAAAAAAAAAAAAAAAAAAGCAAAGCACAGTGGCTTACGCCTGTAATCCCAGCACTCTGGGAGGCTGAAGCAGGTGGATCACAAGGTCAGGAATTTGTAACCAGCATGGCCAACATGGTGAAACCCCATCTCTACTGAAAACACAAAAATCAGCTGGGTGTTGGTGGTACACACCTGTAATCCCAGCTACTCTGGAGGTTAAGGAAGGACAATCACTGGAACCCGCGCAGCTGCAGTGAGCCAAGATCGAGCCACTGTACTCCAGCCTGGGCGACAGAGCAAGACTCCGTCTCAAAAAAGAAAAATTTAAGTTTATAAAATAAAAAAGCACAGGAAACTAGGGTTAATTTGTTATTAAAGGAAGAAAAAACAGCCGGGCACAGTGGCTCATGCCTGTAATTCCAGCACTTTGGGAGGCCAAGGCAAGCGGATCACCTGAGGCCAAGGCAAGCGGATCACCTGAGGTCGGGGAGTTCAAGACTGGCCTGACCAACATGAAGAAACCCCGTTTCTACTAAAAATACAAAAATCAGCCGGACATGGTGGCGCATGCCTGTAATCCAGCTACTTGGGAGACCGAGGCGAGAACTGCTTAAACCCGGGAGTCGGAGGATGCAGTGAGCCAAGATTGCGCCATTGCGCTCCAGCCTGGGCAACAAGAGTGAAACAAGAAAGGAAAGAAAGAAAAGAAAAGAAAAGGAAAGAAAGAAAGAAAATAAAGGAAAGAAAGAAAAGAGAAAGAAGAGAAAGAAAAGAAAAGGAAAGAAAAGAAGGAAGGAAGGAAGGAAAGAAAGAAGGAAAGGAAAGAAAAGAAAACTTCTTTGTAAGTTTAGTGTAGCCTAAGGATATAGTGTTTATAAAGTCTACAGTAGGGTACAAGAGTGTCCTAGCCTTCACATTCACTCACCACTCACACACTGACCCAGAGCAACTTCCAGTCCTACAAGGTCCATTCACACTAAGGGCCCTATGCAGGTGTACCATTTTCTATCCTTTTTTTTTTTTTTTTTTAAACATGAGATCTCTGTGTTGCCTAGGCTGGTCTTGAAACTCCTGGGCATAAGCAATTCTAATGACTCAGCCTCCCAAGTAGCTGGTACTAACTGACACGTACCATCCCACACTGCTTAATTTTTTTATCTTTTATACTGTATTTTGACTGTACCTTTTCTATGTTTAAATATTTACCACTGCATTACAATTGCCTGCAGTGTTCAGCACAGTAACATGATGTACAGATTCATAGCCTCAGAGCAATAGGCTATGCCATACAGGAGCCTAGGCGTGTAGTAGGTTTGTGTAAGTACACTATGATGTTCACACAAAGATGAAACCACCTAACAGGCATTTCTCAGAATGTATCCCCTTCATTAAGCAATGCACAACTACACTAAGTCAATGTCCCTGAACCAAGGCCTCCCATCAGCATTTCAGGACAAATCCTGTATCAACCAGGTCTGGAAGAAATTCTTGATTTTTATGCACAGAGTAACCAAGACTTTGAAAATATCACTGTATCCAGGGACCATAAGGACCATAAAATTATGGACGATGTGGGCAAGCTTTTAGAAGAACAAAGTAGGCTGGGGTAAGCTCCAAATAAAAAGTCCTTTTGCTGGGAGTGGTGGCTCACGCCTGTGATCCCAGCACTTTGGGAGGCCGAGATGGGCAGATTGCCTGAAATCAGAAGTTCGAGACCGGTCTGGCCCACATGGTAAAACCTCGTATTTACTAAAAATACAGAAAAATTAGCTGGACATGGTGGCTTGTACCTGTAATTCCCACTACTCGGGAGGCTGAGGCAGGGGAATTGCTTGAACCAGAGAGGTAGAGGTTGCAGTGAGCCGAGATCATGCCACTGCACTCCAGCCTGGGCAACAGAGTGAGAGACTCTGTCTCAAAAATAAATAAATAAAATAAAATGTAGATGCCCAGGCCCACCCCAGACCTTGTCTAATCACTAAGAGTGAAACCCAGGAACATACATGTTTAACACACGTCTCTGGCGCTGATTCTTACACATCAGTACAAGGCTGTCACCAAATTACCACACAACACAGAGATCACTTCAGTGGATCCTTTGTTCCATATTATTTTAACCAACCAAAGTATCTTGCCACAAAGAACCACAATCAAGGCACAAAGGTAAGAGGAGGAGAGTCTGGACAAAGTCCTGTTGAGGTGGTAGGAGGAACTGAAATGCCCTCAATAAACTGCAGATTCTTCTCTCAGTCATTTCTGTGAAGATTACCCAAATAGCAGATAATCCAAATTGGTTTAGTTTGGTTTGGCATGCATCACTTTTACCTTTTATGACAACATATGTACCCTATAAGTTGTTTATTTTGGCCTAACATGAAAATCATTTACATTCTCTGAAAAGGGAAATGGCAAAGGGTGAGGGATGGCAACAAACAAGCAAAAGCCTGGCTTTCGTTAACACCAGTTCCAGGACAGATGCACACAGGCCAAAGAAAGTTGCTTATTTGGCCACCACCCTCTTCTACCCTGCCCTTAGGGTAAGGAAGACTCTATTACATTTCTTCCTTTCTGACGTGGACACCTTGGCCAGGTAATAAGGCTGACAATTTCGGAGTAGCTACTTCATAACATTCTTCATAGCCAGGGCTTTGGATACAAATTTCTCTTTCCTCTAATACCTGACTCTCCTTTCCAATTTCCCTTGGGAAAACTGTGAAAGGATAGATATGTCTTGCAGGATCTCTTCTACCTTGGCTCTGGAGAGGAGCAAGGTGACTGACTTCTTGGTGTAAAGAGGCAGGCAACAGCCAACTCTGCTGAAGGCTGAGGCAGGGACCTGGGTTCTCCTCTGCTTTCTTTTCAGCCTCTCCTTTCCACATTCCTGCCTCTGGCCAATACTACCCATAATGGCAATCTTACCCTTGGAATGGAAGACCAAAGAAACCTCCCTCCCCTTCGTTAATCTCTAGGAACTTGTTCCTTTAACCCACTTCCCTGACCTTCCTTCTAACCTTGTTGATGTACAACCTCTGCCCTCAGAAAAACTCCTCAACGTCGAGACCCATGAGAGCATCTGTCATTCATCTTTCTTTAATTTAGAGGTAAACAGACTCCTGTGATCTACCTCAAGAAGCAAGACTATCCTGGGTCAAAGAACCCCCTAAAAGATGTGCAGGGGTTTCTGTTTCCTCCTCTGGTTTGAGAAAGTCAGACCCTCACAGATTTTTTGTTTCTGGAAAAGCCTCTCCTTCCTTCCCAACCCATCCTTGTGCAACAGAAAACCTGATGGACTTAGGGCAGATAATCCTCTGGGAACCAGCTCCTTGCCCTGACAAGAGGGAGACACAGCTGTGCTCTCTCATCCAGCCCAGTCCTACGTCCCCTTCCACACAAAAGCATCCTAGAAACTGAGGTGTTTCTCCAAGAGGATTCAGGACTGGAAGCAGGGGGACACGAAGACGTTCCCGCAGGACACAGGAAGGAGGCCCGCAGCACTTGAGCCTGCCTCACCCGTTATTCCCACATCCCAACCTGTCACTCCCAGTCTGTTGGGGGTCTGATGGTAAGTGGTGCAGCATTCTTCCGTCCAGCCCGGATGCCCGGGTAGAAGAGGGGCCAAAGTTTCTCAGTAAAAGTATCAGTGAAGGTGTAGATATGAGAGCGGTCTGTGACATTGTAGAAAGACAGTGTGCCGGCCTCATAGTCTAGGAATATGCCTACCCGCTTGGGTTTCACCTTGATGTGCAAAGGGGTAAAAGGTGTGGTGGTGGCCGCATATTTGTCCCCATTCCATAGCCGCACCCGCCAGTAACCAGTCTCAGGGAGTGGAGTCAACTCGCCCTTTCGGCTCACGGAGTCCCGGCACACACCCACTGCCCAGTGGGTCTTGTCGCCCACCTCCACCTCCCAGTAGTGTCGACCTGAGGTGAAACCCTCAGTAGCCAGGACGCAAGGGTAGAAGGTGAAACGCCTTGGTGTATCAGGAAGATCCCGGAGTCTTGTCTCCACGAACTTGACACTCTTACGATCCTCCGACAGGACTAGGTTAGGATGAGCCGTCTCAGGATCCAGGGTCACATCCGCTGGCGGGAGAAGCCAGAGTGGGGAGCTAGATGAGGATGGGAATAGCTAAACGCCCCTGCCTCTCTCTTCCAGCCTGCCTTTACAGAGTCTGGTCCCTTAAAGGTCCCCAGAACAACACGGTTTGGTTAACTTTCTCAATCCATGGTGTCACCTAAGGGAGGGGAGAAAGCAATGGCTCACTTCTCACACTGACCCTAAAGTAAACAGATAATCTCTTGACTCTGCAGGGGCTGGTAATCTAGGTTCCCACCTGGTCCTCTCTTCATCTCCCTCTGACATCATCATTTATTTTACTATATAGACAAGTACAAGGTACAGCCTGAGGGCCAGAAAAAATGGAAAGTGTTAAGAAGAATGCAGAGCAAGACAGCATATGGCCTAGGGATAGTGACCATGTTTCCGTTTTCTGAGAACTGGCCTCGTTTATGACTTTATGACTGTTTTTCCCTGCATATTAACATTAATATAATGATACTCCCTTTCACTTTACTTTTTTTTGAGATGGAGTCTCGCTCTGTCCCCCAGGCTGGAGTGCAGTGGCACAATCTCAGCTCACTGCAACCTCCACACCTGGCTAGTTTTTATATTTTTAGTAGAGACAGGGTTTCATCAAGTTGGCCAGGCTGATCTTGAACTCCTGACCTCAGGTAATCCTCCAGCCTTAGCCTCCCACAGTGCTATGATTACAGGTGTGAGCCACCCAGCCTTTCAAGGTTATGCAAGTTTACATCGTAAATTATATAATCACTCTACCCGATGACTTTGGCAAATTATTTAACCTTTCTGGGTCTCTATTTAGAAAAGTATCAACTTAAGAGTAGATAACACTTAAGGCTTCCTCTCACTCCCAGTTCTGTGACTCAGGGTGACAGTAAAAGCCAGGTAAAGGGGTAGGTATGGGTGGGAGTAAGAAAAGAGAGAGATGGGATAACTCAAACCCATATAAGGTAAGACCTAAAAGCTTTCTTCTCTCTAGTGGTTCCCTCTAGTTTCCTTTTGGTAACAACTCACCAATTAGCTGTTTAAGGATTTTCCTTAGGGCAAAGTACTGTCGGGGGAAATTGCTGAAGTTCTTTTCCAGCTCTATGGATACTGAAGTCACCTCCATGGTCTTCACCTTCTCACATCTAGGAAGGATAGGGAGACAGGGAAGAAAGGGTGGAGTAAGGGGGAAGCTCCAGCCAAGTGACTATTCAGATGTTAACATCTTTAGGGAGTAAATGAAATTCTCTGTCTTCCCTCTTTCTTCCCCCTCCATGAAGAGCTCACCTTTTGCTTTCGTTTACTAATCCAAGGAGAGCCCTATGATCTTGTGGACAGATCTTAATTTTGAGAGTGAGCCTCAGAACTTGCTAAAAATATTCCTATATTTCATGCAAATGGATGATTGTCCTTCATGCTCTCCAAACTCCTTCTTCCTGCCATCTTGTTTGGACACAGTTCCAACCACTGGCACAGTAGAATCTGGTTCTGCCTTATCATTCTCCTTCTCAAGGAGTCCTGATGTTTACAGGGGAAAAGGGATTATTATTCCCAATAATTTGTTCTCTACCTGGCTTCATGGAGGCAATGAACCTTCTCCCATACCTTGCCCAGATGCTACATGACTTTCCCAATTTTACCCCTGACCCAGACTCCTGACTGTACCCCTCCTCTCTAAGCCAAGACCTAACTCACTCAAAAAGATACAACAATCACTTACTTTTCCAGGGTACTTTTGACATCCTAGAAGGAAGGAGAAAAGAAAGCAATATTGGTCCTGGTAGTCAACGGTCCTGAATGCAAAAGGTTCCCATTCCTCCCCAAAGTTCCAAAGCTACAAAATAGGCATAGGATAAACTGAGGGTCACACAATGCAAGAAGAGCTCCAGAGGGACCTGAGTGTACTTCTTCCAACCTAATCCCTACTTTCAGTTTTTGGTCATCGTGAAACCTGGTCATTTATATCACTTCCCAATTATTTCTTTTATGTTTGTCTTTGCTCCTCAAGGGTGCTGGAAGCTCCCTACAAGAATCAGGGATTGTGTCAGTCTTTACTCTGTCCCCCAAGTACCAAGCACATATCTCAGTCTCCTTGAGGATCAGTACAGAGAGTTCCAGACTGGTGGCATAGGAACAAATCACATATTCCTGTTACTGTTTGGCATCCCTTGTCTTGCATTAGTTAATAAACATTAATAATTGGTCAGGCACAGTAGCTCATGCCTGTAATCCCAGCACTTTGGTAGACCAAGGCAGGTAGATCACTTAAGATCAGTAGTTCAAGACCAGCCTGGCCAACGTGGTGAAACCCCATCTCTACTAAAAATACAAAAATTAGCCGGGCATGGCAGCATGCACCTGTAATCCCAGCTACTTGGGAGGCTGAGGCAGAAGAATCGCTTGAACCCGGGAGGTAAAGGTTGCAGTGAGCCAAGATCATGCCATTGCACTCTAGCCTGGGCAACACAGCAAGATTCCGTATAAAAAAAAAAAAAAAAAAAAAAAAGGAACAATAAACATTAATAACTATGTGCTAATACTGATTTGTGAATACTTGGGGTCCAGAAGACAAAGAAGACAAATCTCTGTCCCACAGGATTTCCCAGTTTAATGTGGAAAGCAGAACACATATACATGAAAGGACACAGAAATAAATACCAAGCAATACATAACATAAATGTACAATGAAGCCTCACTGATTGAAATGCTGGTAATCTAATCTGTAAGATTAAAAAATATGTTCCCTACAGTTTTGCTAACATCATTCATTTAAGAGAACAAACTATTTCAAACACTTTAGAGGTATTATTAATATTTACATATCAAAAGCAAATTATTATTTATACATAATTTCAGGCTACCTCATTTTATTGCACTTTGCTTTACTGTGTTTTGTTGACACTGTGTTTTTCAACTGGAAGGCTGGTGGCAACCTGTGTCGAGCAAGTCTACTGGCACCGTTTTTTCCAACAGCATGTGTTCACTTCATGTCTCTGTCACATTTTGATAATTCTCACAATATTTCACACTTTTTCATGATTATATCTAGTATGAGCTGTGATCAGTGATCTTTGATGTTACTACTGTAATTGTTTTGGGGCACTTATATGAACTGTATTCATATAAGATGAAAAACTTAATCGATAAATATGTTAAATATTTTATGAATTCTAACTGATCCACTACCAGCCATTCCCTTATCTTTCTCCATCTCCTCTGGCCTCCCTATTCCCTGAGACATAACAATATTAAAATTACACCAATTAATAATCCTACAATAGCCTCTAAGTGTTCAAGTGATAGAAGAGTCACATGTCTCTCACTTTAAATCAACACCTAGAAATGTTTAAGCTTAGTGAAGAAGGCATGTTGAAAGCCAAGATGGGCTGAAAGATAGGCCTCTTGTGCCAAACAGCAAGCCAGGCTGTGAATGCTAACGAAAAGTTATTGAAGAAAATTAAAAGTGCTACTTCAGTGAACACATGAATGATAAGAAAGTGAAACAGCTTTATTGCTGAGATGGAGAAAATTTTAGTGATCTAGATATAAGATCATTCCCTTAAGCCAAAGCCCAATCCAGAGCAAGGCTCTAACTCTCTTCAGTTCTATGCAAGCTGAGAGAGGTAAGGAAGCTGCAGAAGAAAAGTTTAAAGTTAGGTAGGTTGGTTTAAGAAGAGAAACATCTCTGTAACAAAAAAGTACAAGGAGAAGCAAGTGCTGATGCAGAAGCTGCAGTAAGTTATCCAGAAGATCTTGCTGAGATTATTGTCCAGAGATTATTATGAAGAGATTATAATTATCCAGATATTACTGATGGAGGTGGCCACACTAAACAACACATTTTCAATGTAAACAAAGCAGCCTTCTATTCAAGAAGATACTATCTAGGGCTTTCAGAGTTAGAGAGAAGTCAATGCCTGGCTGCAAAGCTTCAAAGGACAGGATGGCTCTATTATTAGAAGGCAGCTGGTCACTTTAAGTTGAAACCAATGCTCACTTACCATTTCAAAAATCCTAGGTCTCTTAAGAATTATGCTAAGTCTATGTTCCCTGTGCTCTAGAAATGGAACAACAAAGCCTACATGATAGCACATCTGTTTACAGCATGGTATACTGAATATGTTTAATTTAAAAAATTACTTTTTGTAGAGATAGGGTGGCACTATATTGCCCAGACTGGTCTTGAATTCCTGGGCTTAAGCAATTCTCCCACCTCGGCCTCCCAGAGTGCTGGGATTACAGGTGTGAGTTACCGTGCCTAGCATTTACTGGGATTTTTTTTTTTTTTTTTTTTTGGGTGAGAGTTTTGCTCTTGTCACCCAGGAGGGAGTGCAATGGCATGATCTTGGCTCACTGCAACCTCCACCTTCTGGGTTCAAGCGATTCTCCTGCCTCAGCTTCCCAAGTAGCTGGGATCACAGGCACCTGCCACCACGTCCAGCTAATTTTTTCTTTTTTGAGACAGAGTTTCGTTCTTGTTGCCCAGGCTGGAGTGCAATGGTGCAATCTCGGCTCACTGCAACCTCCACCTCCTGGGTTCAAGTGATTGTCCTGTCTCAGCTTCCTGAGTAGCTGGATTACAGGCATGTGCCACCATGCCCGGCTAACTTTTTTTTTGGATTTTTAGTAGAGACAGGGTTTCTCCATGTTGGTCAGGCTGTTCTTGAACTCCCAACCTCAGGTGATCCACCTGCCTTGGCCTCCCAAAGTGCTGGGATTACAGGCATAAGCCACTGTGCCTGGCCTAATTTTTGTATTTTTAGTAGAGATGGGGTTTCACCATCTTGGCCAGGCACAACTCACACTCCTGACCTCAGGCAATCCACCTGCCTCGGCCTCCCAGGGTGCTGGGATTACAGTCATAAGCTACCATGCCTGTCTCTTTACTGAAAATTTTAAGTTGAGACCTACTGCTCAGAGAAAAAATTTCTTTCAAAATAGTACTGCTCATTGACAATGCACCTGATCACCCCAAAGTTCTGATAGAGATGTAAAATGAGATTCATGTTGTTTTCAGGTCTGCTAACACAGCATCCAGTTAGCAGCCCATGGATCAAGGAGTAATTGTGACTTTCAAGTCTTATTTAATAAATATATTTCATTAAGCTGCCATAAATAGTGATTTTTCTGATAGATCTGGGCAAAGTAAATTGAAGACTTTCTGAGGATTCATCATTCTAGATGCCATTAAGAACATTTGTATTTGTGAAAGGAGGCCAAAATACCAGTATCAACAGACATTTAGAAGTCTATTCCAACCCTCATGGATGACATTTAGGGTCTTCAGTGGAGTAAGTAACTACAGATGTGGGTTTTCAAAGATTTCCAAAGAAGTTCTACTGTGAGTAATATGCTACTAAACAGCATCACATGCTCAGAGATATCTTTCATAAAAGGGAGAGTCAAAAGTAAACTTTGTTGTCTTATTTTAAGAAATTACCACAGCCACCCCAATGTTCAGCAACCACCATCTTGATCAGTCAATAATGACACAAGACCGTCCACCATCAAAAAGATTACGATTCCACTAGGAAACCCAACAAATTAATGTGACTTGCTTTATCAAGATAATCGCTTTATTGAAGTAGTCTGGAACTGAACCCACAGTATCTGTGAGGTATGCCTGTATCCTTTCAACTATGTTTCTGTTCTTTTTCGGCACTACATAAATAAAATTTCAGGACTTAAAAGTAATGGTAACTGCATTTACAAAATTTTTAAAATAGGTTTTCACTAATTCAGACTAGACTTCTCTCCTTTCAAAAGAGTGAATTTTTTCTTTAGAACAGATTAAGCACATAATTGCTGACAAAACATAAGAACATAAAAATGATTAGAAGGGGATGGGAGAAATCAGATCAGCTTTTCTGTAGCAAAAATCCTTTGAGTATACCTAGAAGAACTGGATTTAGGGAAGCAGAGCAGAAGAATGAGCATCCCAGGCTGACAGAACAACTTGTGCAAAGCTACACTGTGCTCGACCTGAGGGGCTAGGCAGGGGCAAAGGTCGAACCTTAAGCATCTCGAAGCCCGACTGTAAGCACTTGCCCTCCACCTCAGCAGCCAAGTGGGCCAGGTCCCGGCGCTTGTCCCCAAGGTGAGCAGCATTTTCTCGGAGTCGCTGCAGAATGTCCTGTTCTTCTTCTTCCAGTCGTGAAAGCAACACCTGCTGCTCTTCATCCAGCCGCCTATGAAGCTCTTCAAACTCTCTTAAGATCTGCTGTCGGCGACTTTCCACTAGTCTCTGAAAAAAGAGGGAAGATGTTATATCAGCAGGGTCAGTGGGTTATAAGGAAGCCTTTCTCTCACCCACCATATGTATGAATTAACAGAGACTTCCAGTTTCATTGAAAATGGTTGAACAAAGGCTGGGTGTGGTGATGCATGCCTGTAATTCCAGGACTTTGGGAGGCTGAGGCAGGTGGATTGCTTGAGCTCAGGAATTCGAGACCAGCTTAGGCAACATGCTGAAACTCTAACTCTACAAAAAATAGAAAAATTAGCTGGGTGTGGTGGTGCATTCCTGTAGTCTCAGCTATTGGAGAGGCTGAGGTGGGATGATGGCTTGAGCCCAGAAGGCAGAGGTTGCAGTGAGCTGAGATTGTTGCACCATTGTACTCCAGCCTGGGCAACAGGCTAAAAATAAATAAATAAATAAAAACAAAAGGTTTAACAGAAAGAACACTCATTTTCTGCTTCATTGGAATTTCCTTCTGTAAAGAATGGCTCCATCCCCATCACCCCCCACTGATGACTTGGTAGTGATCATTAGGGGTACATATGTATTTTTAATTTAAGATAAAAAACTCAATGATATGACATTCATTATTACAGATACCAGAGATAGCTGTGTTATTACCAACTGTAAGTTCCAGTTAATTCAATCTGTCAAGAAAAGGAAAGTACAGGCTCATGCCTGTAAACTTAGTGCTTAGGAAGTCCAGGTGAGAGGATCACTTGAGGCCAAGAGTCCGAGACCAACCTGGGCAACATGATGAGACCTTGTCTCAACTAAAAAGAAAAAAATTAGTTGGGTGCGATAGTGCACATCTACAGTCTTAGCTACTCAACAGGCTGAGACAAGAGGATGGATGGCTTGAATCCTAGAGTTCAAGTTAGTGTACTATGATCACCACTGTGCTCCAGCCTGCGTGAGTGAGATTCTGTCTCAAAACAAACAACAACAAAAACAACACAATGAAAAGTACAAATACTAAAAAGTTAAAAGTTGTCATTCTTTGCATATTGCAATACATCCACTAGATAAAAACCAGAGAACCAACTGGGAAAGTATAAGAATCAGTTAAGAGTTTAATAATGGGTTGTTACAAAATATACATATGTAGATTTCAGGGCTGAACTTGTTAAATTGTTTCAAGTCACTTCAGAGAATTGGCAATTCCCACCCCAGGAACAGGTTCCAGAATTTTATTAGTAACTAGCTGCTTGAAATTTGAAACATGATTTCTTTAAGCCAGCACATAGACTTAAGCCTCTAGCATTCCTGAAATTTGATAATATAGGACTCAAACACCAGCCATAACACTTTCTGAGAATTATCAGTGTATGTTCTCTTCTGCATCTCCACTAAAACAAATAGTGATCTCCCCAAAGAAAGATTCCTCAAGCATCATGTGACTGATGATGAAGCAAAGTGAGCAGCAGAGGGTGGGACTCAGGAAGTGGATAGGGAATGAAAGGCAGGCCTGAGGGTGAAGAGAGAGTAAGGATGCAAAGCCAGGATGGGGATGACAAGCATGGCATTTGTGGATTCAAGCTAGTTCCTAGCAGAGGCTGACTAGCTCTTTCTAGTTCAGGTCCACTTGCTGCTTCACTTTCCACTGCTGCCTTCTCAGTGCACATCTGAACAAAATATATTCTCACATTTGCCCTCAATAAAACACAGCCTTTTTGTATACACAGCCTTTTTGTATGTGAGTGCATGAGTACATGTGTGTGCATGCATGTGTGTTTGTTTAGGGGTGATGTATAGGTGTAAGTTTAACATTCATGACTGTGATAAATAGGAAACAAAAGGCTCTTCCTCTTATAAACCCGTAATCTCTTTTTTTTTCCACTATATTTGTAGGGCAATGGTTCTTAATGAAGGTGTTACCTCCCTCTGAAAATATTTTGGAAATGGATGCATATCCCTGTTTTCCACGTTTGGGGGAGTTCCTGACAAGGAAGCTAGCACTCCTCCAATGTGTGAGACAATCCGGCATAGCGAATTGACCTGTAACATTTTCTAATGTTCTGCTGGATATTAAAAAACACAGGCCTGGGCTTGAATGCCATTTTATTTAGTATAAACACAGAGTAATTCTTACATGGTTTTACTAGACATGAATTTTTTTTAGCAATAGCTGAATAAAACTCAAAATTATATTTTGTTTTACTTAGAATTTTACCAAAAGTTATTATTATAAAAAAATCATATCACCAACAGCTAAGCTACTTATGGTATTTCAATCACATTGACACGTATCCATCTCAGTCTGAATTTGTATTTATTGCATTGCTGATGACACATATAGGTGCAAGCATCTAACTGGCTACACTGTAAACTATTCTTTCAGGGTAGTCATGCCCAAATATTACATACCACCTTTTATCATCAATTATGTTTCATTATATGTTATATTATATTGGGACATGATAGACTCTTTAAAATTTAAAATAACATATATAGGTTATTTTACCTGTAATTTGCAGTTAGTATAATTACAAATGATTTTTAAAAGGGGCATTGAGTATGATAAGGGAGGAGAGAGAATTCAGATGGTTACAAGAGGAATGCTGGAGGTAGTTTCAGAAGCCACTGAAATGACAATTTACAATTTAAAAAACACTACAGTTCTGTTCAAACACTTAGAAGGTTTTAAAAAAGTGTATTTCCCTCTGTATCCTTTACTTTCAAGAAGGTGATCAACATGAAGAAGAGAGTTAATGACTAGCAATAAGCCCCATTTTCATATTTTTAGGTTTCTCAGAAGGCCTTTACAAGAAAAATAACTTTTTTAAAAGTTCACCTTTGTAACCAAAATTGGTTCAAATTTTAAAAAATTCAAATGCTCATTTTGGTAAAATGTATAAAGTACTAAGGTAATAGTATTTGCTTTCTGATGAAATGTCATTCATCTAAATATTTGTGTTTCTACAAATTAAAACTTGTATTTAATTTCTGGTGATCCCTAAATGTCCATTCTTAAAAACTCATTACTTCTTTAGGAAAACTTTAACGAGGCCAAATTTCTATGTTGTCTTCTTATGAACTTGCAGCTGTGCTTTTTATGCCATTACCTATTTTCTCCATTTAAGTTTAAGCTCAAGGAGGGTAAGAACTGTGTTTTTGCTCATCATTGTTCCTCAGTGTCAAGTACAGGGTTCGGCCTAAACCAGGAGCTTAACAAATATTTACTGATTCATGAAGAACTAGTATTCCTGGTTTTCCCACTTCCTGGCTTTATGATCTTGGACTAGTCACTTATCCAAAGTCCATTTCCTTCTGTGTAAGCTGAAGGTAATAATATCTACCTTAAAGAATATCTAAGTTTACCCCTACATTTTACTAAAGATGATCTCAGGATTTCCTTCTCTTTGTCCTTTTTGTAGCTTTTCTATGTCTCACTTACCCAATTTGGCCTGAACTCTTAAGACACTAAAAACCCTATAAATCTGGATTATCATGGACACTTTATGAATTAATGCACAGAACTCAATTCTAGTTATTATTTTTGCTACAAATGATAATTGTTCACTGCTGAATCAAAGAAACAAGACAGACACCAAAATACCATGCTACAAATAAGGCAATGCTATAAAAGAGGCACAAAACTGTATGAAAATTAAGAAAGTTAATTTCTGAAGGGGCAGGAAAGGCTGCATAGGAAGTGGTTTTCATTGCACCAGAGAGATGAATAAGATCTTATGGTGGAGGATGGAGAGGGGAAGAACATTCTAGGATGGAACCAACATCATCTAGCTTACTTGAGTTATAAGAATGTGGTCCTAATGTCATGGGATAGTTCTTCTGAGATTCTTGGTCAGCTTCTTTTCCCTTTTTCCCCAGTGAATCTTCCAAATTTTCCTCTCTTCAATTCCTCTAAGAAATTCCCATCCCTGCCTTCTCAGCACAGAGCTTCCTTTGCTGCTTTAAAAAAGGAGACCAAGAGGCACGAACTCTCTCAGCTAACCAGATGTAAGATATTCCGTCTGTTCTTTTCCCTTAAATCTCTCTTAATGCTTAATTCATGACAAGTAATTTAAGTACAATCTTTAATGACAATCAAGCCTAATAAAATACCATCATTTTTCAGAGAACTACATTTTTCTTTCTTTTTTTATTGGAGACAGAGTCTCGGTCTGTTGCCCAGGCTGGAGTGTAATGGTGCAATCTCGGCTCACTGCAACTTCCACCTTCCAGGTTCAAGCAATTCTCCTGCCTCAGCCTCCTGAGTAGCTGGGACTACAGGTGCACACCACCACGCCCAGCTAATTTTTTTTTGTATTTTAGTAGAGATGAGATTTACCATGTTGCCCAGGGTGGTCTCAAACTCCTGAGCTCAATCTGCCCACCTTGGCCTCCAGAATTACAGGTGTGAGCCACCATGCCCTGCTGAGAACTGCATTTTTCTTTTCTTTTTCCTTTTTTATTTTTCCAGTACATGTTCTCATCTAAGGAAACTGCATTTTTCTAATGAACCAGAACTGGCAGATTAAATTATATATAGTTAATTCCCTCAGAGGCAATACCCTTCAGAGCAGCCTACATGGGATTCCCTGCCTTTACCTTGAGCTCACTAGGCTTCTTCTCCTCAGAGGACTTGCAGCGAGTGATTTCCTGCAGCTTCTGTTCCAGGGGCTCCAGACACTTCTGCAGTTTTTCCTGAAGGGTAGGGAGGAAGTGGGAGTGGTGACATTTGGGGTGGACTGGTACATCTATCATTCAGAGATTAAACCATTTATTTGCTTTTTAGCCACCTTACTGCCTCTTGATCTGACTTCCTTTCTTGCCTGTAATTTGGGATGTCGACTTCCTACAGTCCCTCTTCCTGCCATCAGCCTGTCCACATCACCTTCTCTGTTCACCCAACTGTCCTCTTACGGAATCTGAGATAGTTGTCACCAACTCTGTGTCTTTCCTCAAATCTTTCCATTTTCTTACTGAGGCAACTACCTATTACCATCAAAGCAACCTTCTGTACCCTAATACCTTTCTTTAATCCTGTCTTCCCATCCACCTCTATCCACCTAAAATAAAAACTTATTATACTGTAAGTTACCTGAAATATTACTTTCAAGACTAAAATAATTAAGCAAAGTATATGATAAAATGCTAACACATTAATATCTTGTTTCTTTTATTTAAACATTTTCCTGTGTCTCAGCAGTAAGTTAAATGATATGCCATGTTACCGATTACCTGGAGAAGCTGCAAACAACAGAATGGTTCAGCTTAGTCTGGTGAGTATCAGTCTAAAGTGATATTACCTATTCCCAATACCAGTCTGAAAACAAGGAGCATTCTGAGCAGATAGGCAGGATGAAAACCAGACTACTTTTCATTTCTTCCTAAGTTTAATCTTCTCCATGTGGTTTCATTCATTTATGAAAATTATGATATCTTCCAAGACCACACATACTAATATTCACCCATAAGACTCATATGTATTGCAAAAGTCAGAGAGAAATTTTAGGGCAATTCTCACCATTGTCCTTTTTCAAGCTAGAGGACAACTCATCACACATACTGTGTGCTCCTGCGCATGCAGCTCTGAGGGGAATACAGAGTAGTAGGAGCTTACAATCTCTACATAGGGAGTATCTCATCCTCTGCGGTCCTTCCTTTTTACCCACATTGACATCATGTGTCTGGTTCCCCACCTTGTACTCCTGTGTAGCGTCGTCCAGTGGCACAACGGTGTGGGCCCGGTGGGTGTGGGAAATTGCACATATTAAGCATACAGCTTCCTGGTCCTCGTAACAGAAAAGGCTAAGGGCTTCATGGTGTTGGGGGCAGAGGCTCTCGTCCCGGATCTTCCGCTTGACGGCCTGCAGCTGTTTGGCAATTTCTACCATACTGCCTAGTTGCCGATTAGGCCGGAGACTGCGGTAGCGCGATGTCTTTCGACAGACAGGACAAGGAAAGTCCCTCTCTAGGTCCTCCCACCAGCGGGTGATGCAAGCCTTGCAGAAGTTGTGCCCACACTCAATGATGACAGGCTCCTTCAGATACTCCAGGCACACAGAGCAGCTCGCCTCCACCTGTAAGTTCTCCAAAGCTGCAGCTGTGGAGGCTGCAGAGGCCCCAGCCTCTAACAGACTTGTCTCTGCCATAATTTAACTAGGGGGTGGGGAAGGGGACAGAGAAAATAAAAATGTTCATTGAACGTTTTATTTATTTATTTTTGCATCCCTGGCCTGACATTTACCCCTATGTTAAGTCCTAACTCCAGATTTTTGCCCCATCTTGTTATTCTCCATCTTCTCTTCCAATCAATTCAACCTCTTTGTTTCTCCATTTCCAAAACTTGTGACTCCCAACCATCAACCTTTTTTTTGTTAGTAAACTGACACCCAACCCCCAATCTGTCTTGTCTCTTACCTCTGCTTTCTCGTTAGAAAGAGAAGCTTCCTTCAACTCTAGCTCAGCATACTTCTTCTGATCCAGGCTCATTCCACTTGTATCTTAGAACCAATAGTTCCAGATCACTGTATCCTAGTTTGACATATGCTTCTAATAGACAAGAAAGGAATTTGGGGAGTAAAAAAGTCATAAAAATATTAACATTTCTTATATTAGTCATATTTTAATGTTATAAGAGCTCTATGATAAGTCCATTGGAGTCTAAGCTTGATTCTCTGACATTGTTCTCTCATGATACGCAAAATTTTGGCTTCCTTGGGCCCACTGGAAGAAGAAGTGTCTTGGGCCAGATATAAAATACATTGACACTAATGATAGCTGATAAGCTTGAAAAAAAAAAAAGGTCTGGGCATAATTTTTGTTCTATCAGTCACCACAGATAAGCAAAAAGAGTCCTCGAATTCAAAGGGTTAGATAATACTGTTCTAAAGTATAATAAATGGAATGAATGAGGCAAAGGTGATAACCTCTTTTCAGGAAAATCTGAAATTGTTCTTCCTTTTATCAGACTAGCCTAAAGGAAGTATGCCCTCTTCTAGGAATGAAATGTTTCATGCAACATTCCATTTCTATTGTGTGCATTTGGACACTTAGAACTGCTGAAAACTGATAAATTATGGCAACTACATTAAAGAGTACATTACTGAGCCCAGGCCAACAACTTCTTGAAAAGAGAGCAACATGTCTATTTGTAGTGACTGGAATCTTTCAGTATAGCTATTGATAACTAATGCCTGGGCATACTGTATCATATAGCTATTGATAACTAATGCCTGGGCATAATAGGTTCTCAAGTGGTTGGGAATTAGGAGACAGAAGAGAGGCAATCAGATCTCCCTCAAGTGCAGCCTCAGAAGAACTGGAAATACATCAGAGAGATTTATGAAACAGAAGGTTGGTCCCCCAATCCATCCTTAAAACGTCGATACTTTTCGCCATGGGTAAGTTGATTTATCTATTCCCATAACCCTTTCTCCCCCTGACTCCCATCCTTATCCAGGGACCTAATGGAAGGAAGGAAATTTGGTAGATCTATGTGCTGAGAAGTAAGTGGCCATGTAATGAGGTGGGTTACCAACAATTGTTCCCATATATATGGTTGGCACACACAAATGTGTTTGGTTTGGAGTAGGAGCTGATAACTTCTTTGGACTTGAATTTCTTCTGTCAGCAATAGGAGAGAAGTTTAGTCAGATGACTGTTTAGTCAGATGATCTACCTGTGGGAATCCAACTTTGACTAGTGGTGACCTTACCCCTTCCTCAGTCTTTTACAAACTAGGTGGCCTCCTCACCTGAGTAGAACTGTATGCACAGTAATGCACCAGGACGGATCTAGACTGGCAAAGTGGTGAGGGAAATGGGAAAGGGTTAGGGAGGAATGGCGAGGACTTGGAGCTACAGCCATAGTGAGACCCTGAGTGCCTCTGGGTTGGTCCTTCCTCTCCCTCTACTCCTTGTGTCTCAGCTGAAGGGCAAACTTCAGGGACATACTCATTTTGTTTCTACCACTGTTCAGGGTGTCCCACCTTGCGACCCTCTCCTGAGCGGGGGTCCACAACTCTGTCCCACCCCCATCTCCACCTTCTTCGGCCAGATCTGGGGCAGGGGGATTAGAGAGGGGAAAGAGGAGACGTCGTGGTTGACAGGGTAGGGAGGGATGCGTGTCCAGGTGAGGAAGAGGTATGACACGAAGGTGGGATGCCTGCCGCTATGACGCAGCCGAGACCCAAGGTGACTGCGTCAGAGTTTCACCCGGGGAGGTGAGCAGCAGCGGGACGGGGGAACGGCGGGGTAGCCAAGCAACGCCGGACGCGCTGACGTCGCCGGGGCGGCAAAACGTCCGCCCGGGCCCGAGGCGGGCGGAGGCAGCTGTGGTTACGTGCAGGGGGCCGGTGACGCAGTCGCGGGGCGCTGGGACGCGGCGTGCGGAGCCGGCCGGCGGGGGCAGACCCCAGGCCCGGGCGCGGCGGCGGGACAGCACCTACCTTCCCGGCTTCGGGTCCGGGAGTGCGGGGCGCGGAGCCGCCGGAGCGCTGCCTCCCTCCTTCCTCCTCCCCTCGCCCCCGCCCCGCGGCGCGACACACAATACTCGCCGGAAGCGGAAGCCGCACCGAGGCTCGTGTCAGTGGAACTCAGGGTGTCGGCAGGCGGTCGCGGCCGGGTCTAGCGGTGCCTGCGGAAGAAGAAGAAAGAGGCCTGGCGATGAGAACCAGCAGGAAGAGTCAAGGGCGAGAAGGGACTCGGAGGGGCAGGTGGCTGAGATGCTGGCGTCCAGGTGACCCGAGGAATCCTCTGGAGAAAGAGGCCGGCGCATGCGCGTGCTCGAGCGCTGAAGCCCATTGCCCGCAGGGCGCTGGACGGGTGCCCCGGCCGGCGAGCCCGTCTCGTCCAGGCTCCAGGCCCCGACCCTGGCCAGGCGCCGCCGCTCCCCGGTGCAGCCAGGAGTCGCTGAGAAGGGCGGGGCAGGGGCGGCTTGTGGACTTCCACACTTTTCCTATCTTCGGGCCAGTCCGGTGAGAGGGTGGCTAGCTGTGGCGGCGGCCAATTACGTGGCGGACCTGCGGGGCTCAGCTGGCACGTCACTTCCGACTAGTGGAGTTTTGGCCTTTTAACATTCAGGGATTAGATAAGTTCTCCCCGCGGTAGACTCCAAATGCTCTTTGTCCTGCCCCTGCTTGGCGAAATTTACCAAAATTACCCTCCCCGCTGGAGTGGGAGCCGGGAGAGAGCTGGAACCGCGACTCTACTGCTCACCTTTGTGTCCTTAGCTCTTTCGCACAGGGTCCGACCGCCACACGTGCGCTGGATAAACGCTGGTTAACTGGGTGAGAGCCAAGGTCTGTTCTTTTACTTCTGGGGCTGTGACTTGACTTTCTCGGCAGGTGCAGATAGTGTTTGTGTAGGGACTGCGGACTTTTGTATTATAGCCTCACTGCTTTGCTCGCCTGCTGCTGGAAGCTTACCAGATCTGTGATTTTGGTGGAAGTGGGTGAGGTGATGAGGCCGGGGAAGAGGTGATGGGGCTGGGGTGGGGTTAGTACTGGGTAGAGGTGTGAAAGCGCTGAGGAGGAGGGGTTAGTGATAGGAGGGGTGTGACCCGGCTGGTAGAAAAGATAGCTAGTTCCGCCTCCCCGCCCCCAACACTAGTCATGCAGAATGTTGACTGAAAGAGGTGAGCCAATTTTGATGTGCTCTGCTTGGTGAGAAAGTGCTCTAATTTCCAGTGTCAGTTGTGCTGCTGTTTACAAACACCTTGCATTATTTAACCTCTCTTCTTGGGAGCCAGAAACTATTTACTTGCAGAAAATGTGATTCAATAGCTGAGGTATCTATCACACATGCTAATTACAGTAGTCTACTTTTTCTTTATTGTTCCTTTTTTTTGGTGCCAACAATTGAAGAAGATTAAATTTGAGAAAATTACATTTGATACCTTTTTTCACACTGCTATATGGCCATTAGGGATTTTAGCAGCAGTGCTTGTTCTAATTCACAAGATGCCTCACTTGTAAGGGAGTTTGAAAGCCACTAACTGGGCATTGAGCCTCCTTAGCCGTGCCTCCAGAGGGAGAGTGATGATGGTCAGATTTGGTTTTGGTTTTGATTTAATTTGTGGCGCTTAAGATTTTGATAGCCCTCCTTTCTGGCTTTCTGTTTGTAGATAACCAGGAATGTGATTAGACTAAGGAAATTAACAAGAAATTAACAAGAGAAAGTCCAATTCTTTTCTCCCTTTCCCTTTCCCTCTTAGACGGAGTCTCGTCCTGTTGCCCTGGCTGGAGTGCAGTGGCTCGACCTCGGCTCGCTGCAATCTCCGCCTCCCGGGTTTAAGCGATTCTCTGCCTCAGCCTCCCGACTAGCTGGGATTACAGGCGTGTGCCCCCACGTTTGGCTAATTTTTGTATTTTTAGTCGAGACGGGGTTTCACCATCTTGGCCAGGCTGGTCTTGAACTCCTGACCTCGTGATCCACCCGCCTCGCCCTCCCAAAGTGTTGGGATTATAGGCGTGAGCCACCGCGCCCGGCTGATTCTAAGGACTCTGAAGAATGTGCTTTCCTAGATACTGATATTAAGGGGATTTTATGCTGAATATGGAAGGAAAAATGGGAGAATGCCTAGGTAAAACTATAAAATTATAAAATGCAAGTAGTATGACATGTAACAGGGCTTGGCAAATCTTTGCTATAGAGAGCCAGAGAGGACATCTTTTTGGCTTTGTGGTCCATACTTAACTTTCTTCTTGCAGTGTGAAAACATCATTAGACAATGCTAAATGTAGGCCAGATGCTGTGGCTCACGCCTGTAATCCTAGGACTTTGGGAGGCCGAGGTGGGCAGATCACCTGAGGTCAGGAGTTTGAGACTAGCCTGGCCAACACAGTGAAGCCCTGTCTGTAGTGAAAATACAAAACTTAGCCGGGCATGTGGTGCGCACCTGTAATCCCAGCTGCTTGCTTGGGATGCAGAGGCAGGAGAATTGCTTCAGGGCAGGAGGCAGAGGTTGCAGTGAGCCGAGATAGTGCCACTGCACTGCAGCCTGGACGACAGAGCCAGACTCTGACTCCAAAAAGAAACAAACAAAAGCTAAATGAGCATGGATGTATTCTAATAAAACTTTATTGTTGTAAGGAAATGAAGCGATATGGCAACATCCATTAGAAATATGCCATATCCTTCAACCCAGAAACCTTTCTCACAGAAATAAACCCACTAGCACATGAGATGTGTTCAGAAAGTTGTTATTGTAATACTGTGTAGCAGGAAAAAAAGGAAACT
>CAUYQU010087894.1:0-10821 GCA_963574635.1 Cheracebus regulus
TTGTTATTTTCATCCCCTATTCCTTCCTGTCTCCATTGTTAAGCACAATTATTGGCATAAAAGAGGTTTTTAATACCCATTTTTAGACTGCATTCTAGCCTGGGCAATAAAACAAGAATCCCGCTCTCTCTCCCTCTCTCTCTTTCATTTTTTCTTTCTTTTGCTTTCTTTCTCCTGTTCTCTTTCTTGCTTTCAAAAAAAAAAAAAAAAAGCTAATATTCCACTGTATGTACACCCCATTTTGCTTATCCATTCATCTCTAGATGGATACTTGAATTACTTCCACGTTTTAGCTATTGTGAATGCTGCTGCTGTGAACACAGGTTTACAGATACCTCTTTGAGATCCTGCTTTCATTTCTTTGGAGTATATATGCAAAATGGAATTTCTTAATCACATGGTAATTCTGTGTTTAATTTTTTGAGGAACTGCCACATTGTTTTCCACAGTGACTATACCACTTTATATTCCCACTATTTGCAAAGAGGTTCCAATTTCTCCATATACTCACCAATAATTATTTATTTATCTTTTAAGATAACCTTCCTAACAAGTGTGAAGCAGTATCACACAATAGTTTTGAACTGCATTTCCCTAATAACTAGTGATGCTGAGCATCTTTTCATGTGCTTATTAGCCAGTTGTATAGTTTTCTTTCATGAAAGGTCCATTCAAGTCCTTTGCCCATTTCTGAATTGGGTTGTTTTTTGTGGCTGAGACTTCCTACTATTTTTAATGATACTACTGTGATTTAAGTGCTCTGTCTGGTAGAATTCCCAATGATCACTTTAACATTTTCTAAATAGAAAAAGAAAACAAGATGAATCATCTTTCTGGTATGGTTTTAGTCAATGAATTCTCCAGGAACTGACTAACGTTATTCTGGGGTTTCAACTATAGATATAGAACTTAAATACAGATTAATGGTCATAATTAAAGTAATAGTAAGAGGTGTAAGCTGAAAGATGTTTGTAATTTGCTCAGTTATAAGATAACATAACAATTAAGGCCAGGCTCAGTGGCTCACTCCTGTAATCCCAGCACTTTGGGAGGTCGAGGCATGTGGATCACCAGGTCAGGGGACTGAGACCTCCGGCCTGGTGACAGAGTGAGACACTGTCTCAAAAAAAAAAAAAAAAGATAATGAACCGTCAAAATTTGAGGTTAAAAAAACCATTTCTACCTTTATTATCCTTATTTATTTTAGGAAGAAATACGTATGTTCAGGCTCAACCATAAGAAAATAAAATTATACTGAAAAATGTAGAAGACATCTTACCGGATCTGTTGTAGTGATATGGGCATTTTAATTTGCTGGTAATAATCAGGGTATTTTTTCTTTGAGGGCAAATGGAAAAAAGGTTCAGCTATTAGCTGCCCTTGGTTATTCCGACAACTCCTAACTGTGTCATAAAGCTGATAAAAAGGATTTGAAACATCCATAAAGGAAGTGATGCTTTCTGCTTCTGACTCTCCCTCTTCATAACGTGCAGCTGGAAAGACAAAAAAAGTATTTATAAGGGGAAGAATGAGATGAAGAAAGAACCATACTTTAAAGTTCATTTAACAACCTTCTAGACTGAACTACATATACTTGAGACTTATTATTATTATTTCTGAGACAAGGTCTGGCTCTGTCACCCAGGCTGGAGTGCAACGGCGCAATCTTGGTTCACTGTAACCTCTGCCTCCAGGGCTCAATTTTCCTGCTTCAGTCTCCCGAGTAGCTGAGACCACAGATGCACACCACCATGCCTAGCTAATTTTTTGATTTTTTAGTAGAGATGGGGTTTCATCATGATGCCCAAGCTGGACTCAAGCTCCTGAGCTCAGGTGATCCACGACCCTCAGCCTCCTGTAGTGCTGGGATTACAGGTGTTAGCCACCATGCCAGGCCCTTTTTTAAAAAATTATAAGATAAATAGAATAATTACTTTAAAAAAAATAGTCTCGAAGGTGGGCATGGTGGCTAACGCCTGTAATCCCAGCACTTGTGCGAGGCCGAGGCAGGTGGATTACAAGGTCAGGAGGTGGGGACCAGCCTGGCCAACATGGTGAAACCCCGTCTCTACTAAAAATACAAAAATTAGCTGGGCGTGGTGGCATGCACCTGTAATCCCAGCTACTAGGGAGGTTGAGGCACTCCTCTTTTTCAAATGAGAAAACTGGGCAGGTGAGGTTAAGTACTTGCACAAGTTCAGCCACCACATAAAGCAGTTAAAGGGGACTAGGAACCAGAGTCATGGAACTAAAAGCAGGTAAAAATTTGAAACTAGTCTTTTCTGACACTACTACCTCTGATCTCTCCCCTAAAGGGCTTGCAGTTGGATTTACACCTAGATATATATTTTGTTGCTACTGTAAGCTGCACCTTTTTTAAAAAATTATCAACTGTTATCTTTACACAGCTTTTCTGATCCTTACACCTTCATTGTTGTCATTGTAGGCGGGCTAGTACAGTGACTAACAAAGGTAACAGTATTACCCTGTTTCTATTGGTAAGGAAAATGCTGTTACCTTTTCTCAGTTAAAAATGGAGACACCTTTGGTGGGCACAGTGGCTCACATCTGTAATCCCGACGATTTGAGAGTTGGAGGTGGGTAGATTGCCTAAGCTCAGGAGTTTGAGACCAGCATGGGCAACATGATGGAACCCCGTCTCTACCACAAATACAAAAAAATTGCTGGGTGTGTTGGCACATGCCTGTGGTGCCAGTTATGCTGGAGGTTGATGTGGAAAGACTGCTTAAGCTCGGGAGGTGAAGGTGGCAGTGAGCTGAGATTGGGCCACTGCACTCCAGCCTGGGCGACACACAGTGAGACCCAGCCTCAAGAAAAAACGGAGGCTGGGAGCAGTGGCTCACACTTGTAATCCCAGCTACTTGGGAGGCTGAGGCAGGAGAATCACTTGAATGGGAGCGGGAGGTTGCAGGGAGCAGAGGTTGCAGCAAGTGGATATTGTGCCACTGCACTCCAGCCTGGGTGACAAGAGCAAAACTCTGTCTCTAAAAAAAAAAAAAAAAAAAAAAAAAAAAAGTCTGTATTAATCCCCCTTCTCTTACTATTTATCAGATAATTTTTATCTTGAATGGGAACTGAAATAGTTATCAAATGCATCTGCTGAGCCAATCATATGATTTTACTCTTCTGTTACTGTGGTGAATTTACTTTTTAAAAAAATTTTTATTTTTATTTTTTAATGAAGCACTGTGGTTTGTATGAATTTACTTTTTATCTTTTCTAATGCTAACCCCAATTGTGTTATTATATACTATCTTTTACATACACTGCTAGACAGTGTGCTTATTTTGTTCGGCTTTGATGTCTAGCTTACATTAGAGTCACAGGTTATATTATATTAGATTCACAGAATGAACTGGGGAGCTCTTTTTCTATTCTCTGTATTGATTTTATGAAAAATTCTATTCCTTAAATATCTGGCCTGGTGTTTAAGAGACAGAGTCTCACTCTGTTGCCAAGGCTGGAGTGCAGTGGTACAATCATAGTTTAAGGTAAACTCGAACTCCTGGGTTCAAGCAGTCCTGCCTCAGCCTACCAAGTAAGCAGGACTACAGACATGCAACACACCACATCCAGCTAATTTTTCTTTTTCTTTTTGTAGAGATGAGGTCTCGCTATATTGCCCAGGCTGGTCTTGAACTCCTGGATTCAAGTGATCCTCCTGCCTCTGCCTTCCAAAGTGTTGGGATTACAGGCGTGAGCCAGCCTTTTTATTCAGGAATCCATTTTGGCACTTGTCATTTTCTAGAAATCTGTTCATCTAAATTTTAAATTTTATTTTCATAAAGTTATTCACACTTTTTTGGGGGGAGGGGGGACGAAGTCTCACCCTTGTTGCCCAGGTTGGAGTGCAACGGCGCAATCTTGACTCATAGAAACCTCCACCTCCCAAGTTCAAGCGATTCTCCTGTTTCAGCCTCCCGAGTAGCTGGAATTACAGGCATGTACCACCATGCCTGGCTAATTTTGTATTTTTTTTTTTTCTTTTTGAGACACAGTCTCACCCAGTTGCCCAGGCTGTATTGCAATGGCATGATCTTGGCTCACTGCAACCTCCGCCTCCCGGGTTCAAGTGAGTCTCCTGCCTCAGCCTCCCAAGTAGCTGGGATTACAGGTGTCCACCACCACACCCAACTAATTTTTTATAGCTTTATTAGAGATGGGGTTTCATCATGTTGGCCAGGCTGGTCTCGAACTCCTGACTTCATGATCTTCCCACCTCAGCCTCCCAATGTGCTGGGATTACAGGCATGAGCCATCATGCCCAGCCCCCTAATTTTGTATTTTTAGTAGAGACAGGGTTTCTCCATGTTGGTCAGGCTGGTCTCAAACTCCCAACCTCAGATGATCCACCTGCCTCAGCCTCCCAAAATGCTGGGATTACAGGAGTGAGCCACCCAGCCTGGCCTTATTCACACAATCTTTTAAAAAATTCTGTATGCTCTCTTCCCCACCAATATTGTTTACTTATGCCTTCTTGATAATCTCACCTCAGATTTGTTTATTTTATTAAGGGTTTTGACCGAGTAACTTTTGACTTTATTGATCTTTCCTGTTAAAGGTTTCTTTGCTTTTCTTTTTCTTTTTTTGAGACAGGGCTGGAGTGCAGTGGTGAGATCCTGACTCAATGCAGCCTCAACCTCCCAGGCTCAAGTGATCCTCCCATCTCAGCCTCTGGAGTAGCTGAGGCTATACACGACTAATTTTAAATTTTTTCTTGTAGAATTAGCTGGATATGGTGGCAATGTACCTGTGGTCCCAGCTACTTGGGAAGCTGAGGCGAGAGGACTGCTTGAGCCCAGGGGTGGAGGTTGCAGGGAGCTGGGATCACACCACTGCACTCCAACCTGGGTGACAGAGCGCAACCCTGTCTCAAAAAAAAAAATTTTTTTTTTTTGGTAGAGGCAGGGTCTTTCTATATTGAGCAGGCTGGTTTCAAACTTCTGGACTCAAGTGATGCTCCTGCCTCATCCTCTAAAACTGCTGGGATAACAGGCACGAGCCAGTACACCAGCCTGCATTGTTTTAAGCCATTAAGTCTGTGGTACTGTGTCAGCAGCAAGAGGAAACAAATACATACATGAAGAAGTGTGTTCAAAGCTCTATCTTTACTGATTTTCTGTTTAGCTGGGGGGAAGTGGGCTCCCAGACTAAGGGTAGTGTTTTAAATTTCTCTGTAAAGTTTAATCTGCTTGCTTTACATATTTTGAGCTCTTCTACAATTTATCTTGCTGAAGAAATTAACCTTCTACCATTATCAGGTAATCCTTTTTATTTGTGTAATGATCTTTGTTTGCAAGTCCATCTTATCAAAAGTCAATGTAGCCACTCTGGTTATTATTTGTCTGGTGTATCTTTTAGCCACCCTTTTTTTTTCTTTAAGACAAAAGCCCTAATTTATTATTTTTATTTAACTACACATGGCTAATTAAAAATTTTTTTTTTAATTAATTTTTTGAGAAGGGTCTCACTCTGTTGCACAGGCTGGAGTGGAGTGGTGTAACCACAGCTCACCGCGGCCTCAACCTCCCTGGGCTCAGGATCCTCCCACCTCAGCTTCCCAAGTAGCTAGGACTACAGGCATGTACCAACACACCTGAAAAATTTTTTTATTTTTTGTAGATACAGCATTTGGCCATGTTGCCCAGGCTGGTCTTGAACTTTTGGGCTCAAGCGATCCTCCTACCCAGGCTGCCCAAAGTGCTGGGAGTATGGGTGTGAGTCACCCCACCTGGCCTTATCCATTCTTTTAGATTCAACTTTCTTATATTTTTATATTTAAGATGTGTCTCTTGTAACCAGCCATATAATCTGACTCTTTTTTTTTTTTTTTGAGACAGAGTCTTACTTTTTTTTTGAGATAGAGTCTAGCTCTGTTGCCCAGGCTATAGAGTACAGTGGTATGATCTCAGCTCACTGCAACCTCTGCTTCTTGGGATCAAGACACTCTCCTGACTAAGCCGACCAAGTAGCTGAGACAACAGACATGCACCATCATGCCTGGCCAATTTTTGTATTTTCAGTAGAGACAGGGTTTCACCAGTTGGCCAGGCTGGTCTTGAACTCCCAACCTCAAGTGATTCACCTGCCTCAGTCTCCCAAAGTGCTGGGATCACAGGTGTGAGCCAATGTGCCCGGCCATGTATCACTTTTATAATCAGTAAAAAAGAAGGCTAACAACAAGATAATATTTTTTTCAATTTCTGATAAGGCCAGGCCCAATTTAAATTTAAAAATATTTAATTCTGTAGATCAATGTGTCAAAAAGGTAAATTTATAAATAATGGTGTATAGTGATTATGAAATTTCTATAGAAGATTTAGTTAAAAACAAGATACAACTGGAGAAATCTGTTGTATAACATTCAGCTGTAAAATTGACAGATATACCAGAATAATTTAGTGAAACAAATTTTATCTTCACACATAATAAAATCTATGGTAAAAGGGAAAATATTATATAAAACTTAAGAGAAAGACAATTACATCAAATATACCTCTACTACTGTCCTTTAGGGTGCTATTTATTAACACATGGTGTTCTTCAACATTGATTTCTGATGCCTAATAATGCCCTTTCTTGGACTTGTTTAAATGACAATATACCATACTGCTTTCTGATTATAACTTATAACTACCTTTAAATCATAAGTTCTAGCCAAGAAGAAATTAGAACATACTGAAAATGTAAGCTAAAGTCCTGAAAATCTAATACGAATGTGGATTTCTGAGATTTTCTGATGCTTTTACTAGTTCCCACTATCATTGTAGGTTTTAAATCAGGATACCCTAGATTATCAAGTATTTTTGCAGAAGTATAATTTACCCAAATATGAGTTTTAAGACAAGATAAAGCATTAAGCGTTTGGTAAGTCTGACAACCAGAGTACCATCAAATGCAACAAAATAGCATGTACTTCCAAAACCAGCAAACTCTAGGCTAGAAGAAAATCACTACAATTTCCTTTAGCCAGAAGGATCCACTGAGAAGGCATTTGACTACTGAAAACCTAATGCCTACCAGCTAAAGCAGCATCTTCTTCACTTTCTGAGCCATACTGAAGTGCCATCGTAATTGCTGATAAACGACCTCCTTGTACTGCTCTTTTATTACTACAAAAAAAAAAAAGGCCATCAGAAGACAGGGAAGGATGTTATAATAATTAGGTTACTTTACAGGGAACAGGAACTGTTAACAATGTGTTAAGATAAAAGAAAAATAATTTCTATTCAACTGCCTCCTTAGTTTCTCTCTGTACTTAATGGGCCTCATAATCAATCTTTAGCCAAAGAAACTTTTTTCCTCTCAGAAAAGAGGGAGTAGGAAATAAGGATTCAGTCACAGCTGCTGATAATTCTCTTCGAAGACATTCATATTTTACAATACAAATTCAATTGTAACACTAGGCATGGTGGCTCATGCCTGTAATCTCAGCACTTTCGGAGGACGAGGTGGGTGGATCACCTGAGGTCAGGAGTTTAAGACTAGCCTGGCCAACATGTTGAAATCCCATCTCTAAAAAAAAAAAAAATACAAAAAATTAGCCGTGTGTGGTAGCAGGCACCTGTATTCAGGAGGCTATTCAGGAGGCTAAGGCAGGAGAATCACTTGAACCCGAGAGATGGAGGTTGCAGAGATCATGTCACTGCACTCCAGCCTGGGCAAAGACAACAAAACTTCATCTCAAAAAAAAAAAAAAAAACACCCAAAACAAATTCTATTCTGAATTTTAAAAACCTAGGCTGGGCATGGTGGCTCACGCCTATAATCTCAGCACTTTGGGAGGCCGAGGCAGGTGGATCACGAGGTCGAGATCGAGACCATTCTGGTCAACATGGTGAAACCCCGTCTCTACTAAAAATACAAAAATTAGCTGGGCATGGTGGTACGTGCCTGTAGTCCCAGCTACTTGGGAGGCTGAGACAGGAGAACTGCTTGAACCCAGGAGGCGGAGGCTGCAGTGAGGCGAGGTCACACCATTTTACTCCAGCCTGGGTAACAAGAGCAAAACTCCAACTCAAAAAAAAAAAAAAACCCCTAGTAGTATTTAACTTCACATTTTATTGGTAACTAACATTAAACACTGCCTGACAAATGATGCTTAAGCATTGTCTGAGAGGCGATATAAGGCTTACTTTAGTAACTCAACCTTTTTTCATTTTGAGGCGGAGTTTCCCTCTGTTGCCCTGGCTGGAGTGCAGTGACATATCTCAGCTCACTGCAACCTCCACCTCCCGGGTTCAAACTATTCTCCCACCTCAGCCTCCCAAGTAGGTGGGATTACAGGTGCCCACCACCACACCCATGGGGTTTCAACATGTTGGCCAGGCTGGTCTCGAACTCCTGACCTCAGGTGATCCCCTGCCTCAGCCTCCCAACACTGCTGGGATTACATGTGTGAGCCACCAAGCCAGGCCTAGTAACTCAACCTTTTAAATAAACCACTTGACAACAAATTTTCATAACGACCCAACTATACCCAAAATATTCCTTCAAGATAGCCACTGGGCAAATACTAGTATGCATATCTTCATAAGCACAGGTCAGCTCTCAGACTAAACACTCTTTTTCTCACCGATAATACTTGCTAGTGGGATTTCTCTCTTCACCAAGGCTGCCTTTACTGTGTGAAGGACCTGTCAGTCTGGCTGCAGCCAAGTTTGATGGAGTCCTATCCAGAGATAAGATAAAAAAGCTTAGAAACTTGGTAGCTATGTGTGGGTACACACACACACACACACACACACACACACACACACACACAGAAACTTGGTAGCTATGTGTGGGTACACACACACACACACACACACACACACACACCCATATACATCCATTTTCTTCTCATCTAAATAGAAATGCTAAAATACTTCTGAACTTCTACCATGCAGCATATCCTGCTTCAGGACCTGGGGATTCTGCAGGGAAAAACAGATCAGGGCTGGTTCTAGAGAGCTTCTGGTCACTGCAGTGACCAAAACACCTGGTACTGAAACAATGTTAAGGCTAGAGGAAAGCTTTGAAAGTAGTCACCCAACCTTCTCATTTCAGGTAGGGGGAAATACAATCCTAAAACTAAGACTACTTCAAGATCATAGTTCTAGTATAAGGAAAAGCCAGGATGAGACTGTGGATTTCCTGATACCTGGATAAATAGCCTTACCGAAAAAATGAATATATACTACTAATATTATATATAAGTGCTGTACTATTAAATACATATTTATTGTGTAATATTAGTATATAATATATATTACATATATGTATATATATTCATACTGTACAAAGCAATAAAAGTATACAGTGATGTTAAGTTTTTAAAAATGTTTATTTTTAAATGAAGCCCTTCAGCAGCAATGAAGGGGCTGGCTAAGAGTTACTACTATCTTTAGAATCATATTATCAACTATAAGTATCATCTGGAAATGCAACACCAACCATATTTATGTTTATTGATTTAACCACCTAGAAAATTCAGCAAATATAAAGGCAGAGGGGTTTTAGACATTTTCTCTTTTTTTTTTTTTTTGACAGTCTTGCTCTGTCACCAGGCTGCAGTGCAGTAGTGCGATCTCAGCTCACAGTAACCTCTGCCTCCTGGGTTCAATCGATTCTCCTGCCTCAGCCTCCTGAGAAGCTGGGACTACAGGCATACACCACCATGCCCAGCTAATTTTTGTATTTTTAGTAGAGATGGGGTTTCACCATGTTAGCCAGGTTGGTCTCAATCTCTTGACCTTGTGATCTGCCCGCCTCAGCCTCCCAAAGAGCTGGGATTACAGGTGTGAGCCACCACACCCGGCCTAGACATTTTCTTAAACTTACCTCATTCGAAGACTTGACTTAGCCATTTCATGATGTTCAATTTCAGCCTTTTTCATATAAAATATTTTTTTAATTGAATTTGCATCCTGTCAAGATGAAATTACTTGGTTTAAAAAAGGAACAGATAAAAGGACAGCTAAAACCCCCAACTCATGCTCTGGGCACCTTCTACAGCACTCTTTCCACTTGGAGCAAACTTCCATTCAATACCCACAAATCTGCATCCTCTAATCTTTCTGCAAGCTTCCAAAACATTTATCTTCATAAAGTTGTCACTAACTAAATGTAAGTTAAAATGCCTCCTAGTTCTTTCATGATTAGTCAAGTAATATTAAGACAAAGATCAAATGGTATAATACAGTAATGCCCCATTATCCATGGAAGATATAACAACAACCCTAGTAGATGCCTGAAACCCTGGACAGTACCAAACTTGGAACACATTTCTGTCTATGACTTCCAGCCACAAATTTAATACCTTTTCCATCTTAACTAAGCACTTTTCATGCACTGTGGCTATAACTTTTTGCAGTCTAAGGTGCAACAATAAAACTAGCATACTTCAGCCGGGTGCAGTGGCTCATGCCTGTAATCCCAGCACTTTGGGAGGTAGAAGCAGGTGGATCACGAGGTCAGGAGTTCGAGACCAGCGATGAAACCCCATCTCTACTAAAAATACAAAAATTAGCTAGGTGTGGTGGCATGTGCATGTAATCCCAGCTACTTGGGAACCTCAGGTAGGAGAATCACTTGAACCAGGGAGTCGGCAGTTGCGGTGAGTGGAGATTGCGCCACTGCACTCCAGCCTGGAAAAAGAGCAACACTCTGTCTAAAGAGAAAAAAAAAAAAAACTAGCAAACTTCTTCTTCCTTCTTTACAGTTTCATGAATAGTGGATTCATCTTTTTTTCTTTTTTCTTTTTTTTTTTTGGTGGAAACAGTCTTGCTATGCAGACCAGCCTGGTCTCAAACTCCTAAC
>CAUYQU010087895.1:0-37101 GCA_963574635.1 Cheracebus regulus
TTTCTTTTGCAGTTTCTTTCTCCTTTTCTCTCTTTTTCTAAAATCTCTTCCTCTTTCTTTCTCTTTCATTTTTTTCTTTCTTTTGCAGTTTCTTTCTTTCTCCTTTTCTCTCTTTTTCTAAAATCTCTTCCTCTTTCTTTCTGAAAAAAAAAAAAAAAAAAAAAAAGAAAGGAGTTCCTTCAAAATTCCGCTGGAGTGATTGATCTTTGATTCTTCCCACTCGTGCGAAAATTTAAACGAAGACCCTTAATCCCCGAATGGAGGGGGTGGGCATGGTGCTGGGAAGATTCTTGCTCTTGAAACTACGCCCCCTTTTGGACCCAGGAAGAGAATACATTCCCTCAGAATGGCTCAGAGGATATTTTGTAAAAAGCAAGAATATAAAAAGCAATGTAATAGCTGGATTGAATATCAAGCCTAACTGGCAGAGAATGGGAGCTGCTGGGTAAAGAGGCCATGAGAGATTGCTGTGGAGTAGATTTGTCTTTCAGGAGAAGTAAGTTATAGAACAATGACTAATTCTTGAAATTGACAGAAAAATATATTTAAATATGTTAAAAATGTGAGTAGAATTCTCATAATGCTGGTTTGGATATAAATTGATACATTCAATTAACAAAACTGGTACTACCTACTAAAATTGAACCTATGCATACCTAGGACACAGCAGTTTGCTCTCAGATATATAGCCACAGAAATACATACACCTGTATGCTGGCAGATAAGCACAAGAATGTTCTTAGCATCCCTATTCATAATTACCTGCAACTGGAAACAGCCCACATATCCATCAGCAGTAAAATGGATGAATAAATCGAGTTATGTTTGCCGTATGCAGTGGGTTACTGTGCAACTAAGAAAATAAGCAGTTGTGTGCAGAAAATACCAAATATGAAGAAGCCAGACACAAAATAATATATACACTATGATGATAGCAGTTATATTTTATAAAATACACGTTCAAAAACAAGCAAAACTATGGTGTTAAGAGTATGAGACAGTGGGATAAAAAAAGGAGTTAGGAGAATATGTAAAAATATGGCTAAGGCTGGGTGTGGTGGCTCATGCCTGTAATTCCAGCACTTTGGGAAGCTGAGGCAGGTGGATCACCTGAGGTCAGGAGTTTAAGACCAGCCTGACCAACATGGTGAAACCCTGTTTCTACCAAAAGTACAAAAATTAGCTGGGTGTGGTGGTACATGCTTGTAATCCCAGCTACTTAGGAGGCTGAGGCAGGAGAATCACTTGAACCTGGGAGGTGGAGGTTGCAGTGAGCTGAGATCGTGCCATTGCACTCCAGCCTGGGCAATGAGCAAAATTCTGTCATATATATATTAGATTAGGTAAGACATTATGACAGAAGAAAACTCATTCTCAGTGGAAAGAAGACTTAAAAAAATCATGACTATCAACTAGAAATGTATGGGAATTACATGGAAGAAAATCATAAAAACCAAATACTCTAAACCTGAAAAAAATTGAGAGACTTTCCAGATAGGAAGACGTGTCATCCTGTAGTGCACGTGCATGTGTGTGTGTGTGTGTGTGTGTACGCACGCACAGTGTCTACGTAATGCTTAACCATCTAAAGTCCATAGCCCTCCCCACATTGTGTCTCTTACCACTGGAGTTGTGAGAGGTAGCAGGACATGGCTTAAGCGCCACTGGCCTCTGTCTTTTTGGCTTAGACTTTGAGTATTGCTTGTACCATGGTGGCCCCACTATAGAATGCGTCTTCTTTTTTGGAGTCCTGTCATTCCCAGCAAGCATGTGTGAGTGTAGTAGGCTCGCTGATTGGGAAGGCTGCTGTGGGAGGCGATGCACTGTCCTGCTCAGCCCTGTTCCACCTAGTGGCTCACTCTTTCATTCCCTCCTGTCTTTCTCATTATTTTGCTAACAATAAACATGTATGACTTTTGTAATTTTATAAGCAATTCTAATGCATTTTAAAAAACTAATGTAAATTTTATCCCTCTCATTCTAGGATATGGTGGTACCAGGAGACGATAAAGTAGAAAGTTGGAGTCAAACATTGGATGCTGAAATTTCACATTTTTCATCACTTTCTCTTTAGAAAAAGTGCTACCTGTTAACAGTTGGGAAAAGGGAATATTCAGAAGTTCTGTGGTGTTTTGTCCTGTATAGCTTTTTGTATTCTGTTATTTGAGGCTGAAAGTTCATATGTGACAAAATACTAACGTATTGTATGTCAGTGTAACATGCAGATCTATATTGCAGTTTTTGAAAGTGATCATTACTGTGGAATGCTAAAAATACACTAATTTCTAAAACCTGTGATGCCCCAAGAAGCATTAAGAATGAAGGCATTGTACTAATAGAAACTAAGTACAGAAAATTTCAGTCTTAGGTGGTTGTAGCTGATGAGTTATTACCTCATAGAGACTATAATATTCTATTTGGTATTATATTATTTGGTGTTTGCTCTTCTTCAAACATTTAAATTAAGCTTTGGACTAATTATACTAATTTGTGAGTTCTGATCACTTTTGAGCTCTGAAGCTTTGAATCATTGAGTGGTGATGATGGCCTTCTGGTAAGTGAATGTTACCTTCTGTAGGAAAAGGTAGAAAATAAGCATCTAGACTGTGTGCTGGCAAAAATGCTTGAAACCTCTATATTTCTTCAGTTTATAAGAGGTAAAGGTCAAATTTTTCAACAAAAGTCTTTTCATAACAAAAGCATGCATTTCTGTGTGGAATCTCAAATATTGTTATAATAGTCTGTTTCAATCTTAAAAAGAATAAATAAAAACAAACAAGGGGTTTAGTCTCATTGTTTCTACTAGCCTTGACACAAATAAATGTTACTTTTTTTAAAAAAAAACAAACCCTTTTTCCCAGGGGGGACAGTTCATGCAGAAGTTCTATATCCCTAAATAATAATTTTACATGGTAGTCATACCTTAGTCTTTTAGTAAATGTTTTCAAAAAGTAATTTAGAAATGTTGTGAAAGCCTCTGCCAAAAAATTGCTTAAAAAAAAAAAAAAAAGAAATCTCCAAGCCTCCCAATGCATCAGAGATTTAGTTAATCTTTGTAACCTGAAAGCCCAGTTTTATATCTTAAGTGTTTAATGAGTTTTGCCATTAAAAACCGCAGTTACTTTTGCACCAACCAATAGGAACCAATTTAAAACAGACTCTTATTAGGACTTTAAAATGTGATTTAGGGGGTAGTTGCAAGGGTATTGTGAATAGGACTATTCTTTTCATCAGTAAAATAGTAGAAATTTTAATTTACAGAAGAAACACAGCTTTGCTTTATGTCTGTTTCACTAAATCCTTACCCCATTTCTCCTTAGAAGGATATGGAGTAAAAACGAATGTAGTTTTTTGCCTTTCTCTTTTTTTTTGAGACAGAGTCTCACTCTGTCTTCCAGGCTGGAGAAGTGGAATCTTGGCTCACTGCAACCTCTGCCTCCCAAGTTCAAGCGATTATCCTGCCTCAGCCTCCTGAGTAGCTGGGATTACAGGCGCCTGCCACCACACCCAGCTAATTTTTGTATTTTTAGTAGAGACAGGGTTTCACCATGTTGGGCACCTCAAGTGATCCGCCCACCTCAGCTTCCCAAAGTGTTGGGATTACAGGTGTGAGTCACTGTGCCAGCTAGTTTGGTACCTTTTTCTCTGTTGGGTTTTAGTATATTATTTGCTGCAGGAGTTGATAATCTTGCCTTACATATGTTTTACTTGGAGAGCAAAGTAAAAAAACCTAATGCTGCCATAGATTGGGCCACGACAGTGATCTGCATATCAAATTAGATATTCTTAAAACACTGTACTCAAGATTATTGTTGAACATAGTACTGCAGATCTTTGGGATCGGAAGAAAATAATGAGTTAATGTTGTAAAGAGAGTTGACTCTACCTCCTGTATGAGATAGCTTTTTTAAAAAAGAATTGACTAATTGGTGGCTTTCAAGTTACTCTGGGGAGCCCTAGGGGTGTTGTTTGAGGTTATTTCAGAGGCTCCCTGGAGGTAAGGGAGGAAAAGAGGCAGAATATAGGTTTCAACCCCCATCTGAGTGTTCTTTTTTTATCTGTTGTATATTTGCACTTCCTTGTCATTTATGTTTTTGTTTTTGTTTTTGTTTTTTTTGGTAGAGATGGCCTTTCACTATGTTCCTCAGGCTAGTTTCAAAACTCCTGGCCTCAAGCAGTCCTCGCACCTTGGCCTCCCAAAGTGCTGGGATTACAGGCGTGAACCACTACTCCCAGCCCTTTGTTGTTTATGGAAAAGGCTCACATGTATCATCTCCCCAAATGTAAGGCTCAGAATAATAAGATAGTACATCTAAGTCTCTAGGGACCAAGTAAGGGTTGCTGCCAAGGGAGACTGCGGCACCTCAGTGGGAGATTGGTATGCCCTGTTGGAGGGCAAAGAAAGGACAAAGAGGAGTGAAAGGGAACTGAAGACAAGCTTTGCAGTTTTATACACATGAGGGTTCACCTTTGTGTATAAATCCTTGGATGTTAAGATGACGTTTCTGGTATTTTAACCAGTTAGTGGTGTTTCTGTAGTTTTAAGCAGATTTCTGTCTGAAGCTCCTTGATCTCTTCCATTCTGACCTTGTTCCTCCTGAAGACTGGTTTAAGTTTTTTTTTTTTTTTTTTTTTTAAATAAAGATGGGGTTTCACCATGTTGGCCAGGCTGGTCTCGAACTCCTGACCTCAAGTGATCCACCCACCTCAGCCTCCCAAACTGCTAGGATTACAGGCGTGAGCCACCACGCCCAGCCTGGTTTAAGTTTCTCTGATGTTCTTTTTTTGTCTTTTTTTTTGAGACAGGATCTTACTCTGTTTCCCAGGCTCGAGTACAGTGGCATAGTCTTGGCTCACTGCAACCTCTGCCTCCAGGTTTTAAGCAATTCTCCTACCTCAGCCTCCTGAGCAGCTGGGAGTACAGTTGCCTGTAACCATGCCTGGCTTTTTTTTTTTTTTTTTTTTTTTTTTTTGTATTTTTAATAGAGATGGGGGTTTCACCATGTTGCTGGGCTGGTCTCAAACTCCTGACCTCAGGTGATCCACCAGCCTTGGCCTCCCAAAGTGTTGGCATTACAGGTCCGTGCCCTGTTTAATTTTTGTATTTTATTTTAGTAGAGACAAGGTTTTTCCATGTTAGCTAGGCTGGTCTTGAACTCCTGACCTCAAGTGTTCCGCCTGCCTTGGCCTCCCACAGTGCTGGGATTACAGGCATGAGCCATCGAACCTGGCCTTCTAATGTTCTTCTATAACACATCTTAGTATTTTGTGTCATAATTATCTTTTCAGCACAGGTCTTTCTTGCTACTCTGTGCTCTTCAGGGGCATGGGGTATTCCTTTTCTTTGTCGATTAGTGCATGGTCATGTGACTAAGTTCTGTCAATCAGATGCCTCCTTCAGGTCTTTGTGGGGAGTGATGCTAAGAGCTCAGGACAATTAGCAATTATTCTCAGCAGTGATGGAATCGTCAAAGACTTAGCAGAGGCATTGGTGAGTGTCTGGTGGTAGTTCACAGGGAGATGTTTTAACTGGACACTTAATGTGGCATATTTGGCTGGGTTGTGTTGCTTGGATGCTCATGGTGAAAACCTGCCTCTTGCCACGCCTGCATCTCTAGCCTTCCCATGGACTCTGAGCTATTTGACACATAATTAACAACTTCTCATTGCCCAATTTGATAGAGTCATTTTTTGTTGTTTGCTACTAAAAACTTCATACATATGGTGAATCTCCTGATTCTTTAATTGCATACAACAGATGTTGGCTGGCTAATTGTAATAAAACATTGGATTGTTCACAGGAACATCTACATCTTGAAAATCTACATCTTCCTAAGTCTGTCTTTCTGGCATAGCAGCTCCTTTCTTCTTGCTGAAGAGGATTAGCCTTCCTTGTCTAGAGACCATGTAATGGCCTCACCTGAAGCAGATGCCTTGCAAAACACAGTCCTGCCACATCTCTGCCTCCAGGCCAGTAACTAGAGTCAGATCTCAACCATGATAGGGAAAGACAGTCCCTGATTTGGGAGGAAGTAAGTCACACAGCAAAGGAATGATAACCCTCTTGGAATTATAGCATTTGCCTTGGGAGCAAATAGGCCACACACCAAAAAAATCATGGTACCATACAGCTGATACGATATTTCAGCCACTCTGAAAAGAGAACCCTGAGAGTGTTAGATCCTATTGCAGGGTTACAGGTGTGAGATTGTTTTAGGAACTCCCAATTCCGTGATTCTCAGAGTCAAGCCGAATGTCCTGCCGACAGGAAGGTTTGTGCACAGCTGAGCTTGGTGAGGCTGCCAGGCCCCGAATTCCAGGGAGAGGCTGGCCAGGGCTTGGCTGCCATGCAGCTGCCCCAGAAACTCTGCAAGGGAAATTTGCTTCTCACTCCTTGCTCATCTCGACTGTAAAGCAAAGTGCAAAGAAGACTGGTGTCAAAGATAATTCTAAAAGGAAATACAATGAAAGCAAGGTCTTTTTATCAGGAGAAAGCTAATACGAAATGTCATTTTTCTGATAGTTGAACTGAAGAGTCAAATACGAAATTTCCTCATTCATGAGACACAAAAGGCAGAGAAAAAATAATTTTGCAAGAGCCTGGCCATGTTTTAAGAGTTTAGAAACAAAGTTCTGATGCATAATACGGTCTCACTCAGCTAAAGTGAGGATTTATAGGCTAAGCGTTTGTAAATACTTATTGGGCTAGCTGAGAACAAATTGATAAGGATTTCTAAGTGGATTCAGTGACAATTATTTTTGATAGAAAGTTGATCTGGTTGAGCTTGCTGGTAGTCATTCGATTGTAGATTAATAATCACTCAGTGTTCAGAGGTATCCATCAGGTTGTCCAGATCCAATCAGGGGCGTTAGCCACACATATTTGCACCAGAAAACTCTCGCTGAATAATCCCACCACGTGTAGACCATGGGTGTAAAGTCTGCGTTTGTTGCCCAGGGGTCAATTTTGTAAGCAATGTGTTCATCTTCCCATGGTCCTCATGTTTAAAATAGCCCTGTTTTGAGGAATGTGGTTGGTGCCTAGTGGGGGTTTGTTCAGTGTTGGATGAATGGATCCTGGTCTGTTTTTAGAAGGTATTGAAAGCACCATCAGGGCAGTGAAGAAAACAAAGCCCCAGCTTGTCCAGATGTGCACGGCCACCAGAACTCCAGATGGCACAAGGAAGGCACGTCCAGCAATATACAAAGATAATCAAAATCTTTCATTAGGCAAGTTTTACCGAGAAGAGCATAATTTTAATATTATGGCCTGAGTTTCCCTGGAAAGCATGACAGCAAGTGAAAGGAGCTGGTCACACACACACTGTGTGATCCCATTTAGATGAAGTGCCCAGAGATGGCAGATATGTAGACACACAAGGTCGACTAGCAGTTTGCTCTTGATGGGATTGAGAGGGCCACAGGAAGATGAGGGAGAGTTTGGAACTTCCTGGAGACTGGTTAAATGGCTGTGATCACAATGCCAATAGAGATATGGACAGTGAAGCCCAGTGAGGAAGAAATCTCTAAGCAGCCAAGTGTTCAAGATGTGACCTGCCTGCTTCTAATAACCTATGATCAGATGTGGTAACAAATGAATGAGTTAAAGTTGGAATTTATATTTAAAAGGAAAGCAGAACATTAAAATTTGGAGAATTTGCAGCCTAGTAATATGGCAGAAAAGGAAAAGGTGTTTTCAGAAGAAGAATTCAAGTGGTTTATGGAGGAACCACTTGCTAGAGAGATTAGACTGACTAAAAGGGAGCCAGTGCTAATATCCAAGACAATAGGAAAAAGGCCTTGAAACCATCTAAGAGATCCTGGGGATAGCCTCTTTCATCACAGGCCCAGAGGCCTAAGAGGAAAGAATGGTTTCATGGACCACATCCAGGACACCAATGCCCTGTATCACCTCGGGAGGCTGCTCCCTGCAACCCCCTGCTCCAGCTCCAGCTTCAGCTCAAAGGGCCTGAGACACCTCAAGCCACCACTCTGGAAGGTGAAAATCATAAGCTGTGACAGCTTTCACCTGGTGCTAATCCTTCAAGCATACAGAATGCAAGTGAGAAGGAGGCTTGGCAGCCTCTACCTGGATTTCAGAGGATGGATGGGAAAGCCTGGCTGCCCAAGTGGGAGCCTGCTGCAGGGGTAAAGCCCTCACAGAGAGACTCTTAGGGCAGTGCTGAGGGGAAATCATGGGTTAGAGACCCCACACAGAGTCTCTACCAGGGAACTACCTAGTGGAACTAAGATAAGGGGGCTGCTGTCCTCCAGACTTCAGAATGGTAGATACACCAGCAGCTTGCACCCAGCACCTGGAAAAGCTGCAGGCGGTCAGCTCCAACCCATGAGAGCAGCTGTGGGGGATGCACTCTGCAAACTCACAGAGATGGAGCTGCCCAGAGATTTGGGGGCCCACCCATGCAGCACTGTGCCCTGGATACATGACATGGAGTCATAAGAGATTGTTTCAGGCCTTGGAGATTTAATACCTTCCCTGCTGGGTTTCAAAATTGCATGAGCCCTGTAGCCCCTTTCTTTTGGCCAGTTTCTCCCTTTGGGAATGGAAATGTTTGCCCAATGCCTGAACCACAATTTGTACCCTGGAAGTAAATAACTTGTTTTGATTTTACAGGCTCATAGGTGGAAGGAGATGAGTCTTGAATGAGACTTAGGACTTTGCACTTGATGCTGGGATGAGTTAGGACTTTGAGGGACTGTTGACAGGGAGTGATTATACTTTTCAATGTGAGGACATGAGATTTGGGGGCCAGGGGAAATTGATAAGGTTTGGATGTCTGTACCCTCAAAACTCGAGCTGAAATGTGATCTCCAGTGTTGGACTTGAGGCCTGGTGGGAGGTGTTCGGGTCATGGGGGTGGATTCAAGGAAGCATCTTTCCTTGCCTCTTCCAGCTTCTGGGGGTTTCTGGCAATCCTCTTGCTCCTTGGCTGTGGTCCCGTTGCCCCATTCCTTGCCTCCACCTTCAGGCAGCTGTCCCCCTGTATGTCTGTGCCTCTTCTCCTCTTCTTATACGGACATCAGTCATATAGAAATTAGGTCCAACTCTACTCCAGATGACCTCATTTTAACGTATTTAATTGCATTTGCAAAGACACTATTTCCAAATAAATTCATATGCTGACACTCCAGAAAGGACATAAATTTTGGGGAGGCCATCATTATTCAACCCAGTACAATCCAGTCTCCTCAAAATTTATGTCTGTCCCATATGCAAAATATACTTACCCCATCCCAACATCCCCCAGAATCTTACTCATTCTGGCATTATTATAAATGCAAAAGTCTCACCTAAATATGATGTAATCCAGTATGGGTGAGACTCCATGTGTGACCCATCCTGGGAAAAACACCTCTCTACCCTTGGATCCATGAACCTAAAAAGTCTCCTTACAAAATACAAGGTTGTGACAGGAATAGGATAGATATTTCCATTTCAAAAGGAATACATTCAAGAGAAAAAACGGAGAGGTCGTCAGTTTATGGAAAGTTTGCAAGCCAGCAGGGAACGTTCTTCCCTTAGATTCTAGAGGCTGAGAATAATTGTGGTGTGACGCTCTGTCCTCTGGGCCCCCAGGGCAATCCACCTGCTCTGGCCACTGCATCTACAGCCCTTCCCCAAGGCCCATTCCTCCTTCATTCCATCTTATTATTCTCCTCTTCAGTCCACATTGGCACTGTTTGTGCTGATATAAATTCTCAAAACCCTCATAGGTCTCCTATGTATGCTATTGGGGCTGTCACCACTAAACATGAGGGTTCTCTACAGGTTCTTTCTGGTCTCTGTCTATTCCTAACTTCCCTGAGTTGGCTGCGGGATCTGTGAATCTCACTCCTAATTTCTTTAGCAAACAGCTGTCTGGCCACAGGCTTGGCCCGTTCCTGTGCACACGTTCTGGACAGGCTGAAAATTTCCCAAGTCATTGTGGTGGCCGATTTTGGTTGGCAGTTCCTTCCTCCATTTCATGGTTTTCCTCTTGCATTTAGCACAAGCAGCAAGGAGAAATCAAGATATGCCTTTCACACTTTGCTTGGAAATTTCCTCAGCTGAACATCCACATTGGTTTTTTATGATTTCCATTTTCCTTTACATAGTAGAACATGGTTCAACCAAATTCTCTGCATTTTATGAGAAGGGTGGCCACTGCTCGGGTTTCCACTAGCACATTCCTCATTTCCACCTGAGGCTCCACAGCCTCAACATCCATATTTTACCAATAGTCTCCCCAAGATGCTCTAGATTTTCCCTACCATGCCTCTAAAAATTCACCCCATCTGCACCCACTGCCCAGCTCTGAAGCTGTGTCCATGCTGCTGGGTGTCTGTCACAACAACATCCCTCTCAGCACCAAGCCCACACCCATCTCCTGGGGATGCCACAGTAAGTTACCAGGAACCTGGACGGCTTGAAGCAGCACAGAGGAAATCTTCCACAGCCCTAGAGGCAGGAGCTCGAGGTCCAGGTGCTTCTGATGCTGTGGGGAGGACCTGCTTCCCACTCTCTCCTGGGCTCCGCTGCTTTGCTGGTGATCTGTGCTGTTCCTCCCTGGAGCTGCATCTTGCAATCTCCACTCTCATCTTCACACAGCGCTCCCCTGTGCTCTCTGTGGTGTCCAGGCAGCTCTGCTTCTTCCCAGACCAGATTCTCCCCTTGCACCTGCCCTTCCTGCCAGAGTGAGCATCTTCTTCCCAGAGCCCTAGCCCACGACCCACTTCATCTATCATAGTTGTGGCTGGGCTTGTGTCTCCCCTTATGTAAAATTCACTTCCTTAGCAGACATCTGGGCCCAAGGGGTGTGTTAGAGAAACAGCATATAATTTTTTTTTTTTTGAGACAGGGTCTCACTCTGTCCCCTAGGCTGGAGTGCAGCCTCAACCTCCTGGGCTCAAGCAACCCTCCCACCCCAGCCTCCTGAGTAGCTGGTACCACAGGTGTGTGCCACCATGTGAATCTCTTTATGTTCAGTGAGAAGGAGCCTCACTATTTTGCCAAGGCTGGTCTCAAACTCCTGGGCTCAAGTGATCCTCCTGCCTCAGCCTTTCAAAGTGCTGGGACTGTAGGCATGAGCCTCTGCTCCCGGCTGGCAGGGTATGACTTCCAATTTGCCAGATGCACCTTTTGGGGGAAGGATCTGTGACTCCAACAAACTCCCCAGCATCTGTCTTTCCTGTCTCTGTGGCAGGGTCAGCAGTCAACGATGGCGAAGGTGAAAAGACCACACCTGTGCGGGCTCAGCCTCGTGGGTAACTCATGGAGCCAGCCTGAGCATCGGCTGCCTTCAGCTGTGGCCCTCCATTAACTTAGGTGCTTCTGTGCCCATTCATCACAGCTGTGGGGATTCGCGAAAAGAGAGCCACGGATGCCGGAGAAAGCCCAGGTCAGGGAAATAACCTGCCTTACCAGCAAACTGTCCTGGTCAAACAAGCCCATGATATTTCTATTAGCATGAAACAAGGCCTTCTACTTATAACCTCTAACTTTAACCAGTGCCCTGATATTGTACTTCAGGAAATATTATAAAGAACAATAATATTTTTCTAAATTTTAAGAACAAATGAGTGCTTAAAAATGAATGAAATAGCCAGATTCTGTGAGAAATGATAAAAAAGAGTGAAGAAACATGTCCTTATGAATAAAGGAGATAAACAGCTCCTAGCCGCCTTTCAAGGTGAAGGTGTGGATCCCTCAGGTCTGAGAGTGGTCAGGTGTGTGTGCAGATGCCACGTGGTGGCCATGGGAAGGTGGTCGCCTCAGCGGGGACTTCCTGCCTGCCTGTGAGATCAGATGGAAACAGCTTGTATTGCTCTGGGGACAGTTGGGGACATTGCTCAATCATTTCTGATGCTTTGAAGAGAATGGGACACTTAGAACTCCATCAGAAACACTCCGGCTGGCCACCCAGGCTCCAGATGGCCCAGAACTCGGATCCTGTTATCAAGCACAAACAATCCTTAAAAATTCCTCAGTGGGGACTTCACCATCTGGTAAAAGTTAAAGTTTGAAACGTACTAAGAGTAAATAACAGATCTATCTTTTCTTTCTTCTATTAACCCCAAAACACAAAGTGTCTGACTTTTGGGTTCAATGGGACACCCAGACAGTGTGGGGCACTGGAGGGCAGAAAACAAAGAATCAGGTGGAAATTCTGTTTCCTTTTACCTAGCGTGCCATACATGACCTCAGGCCCTACTCCTGCAGTCTCCCCCAGCCCCGTGATTTCATCGATACTGCCAGGCCTGTCCGCTCCTCTCAGATGGGCTGTAACAGGAGTGTGACAGACATCATGTTTGTCAGACACCCACTCATGAATTCATCAACTATTTAACTAGCTAATTTGCTCCCAACAGGCATTGGGGATGCAGAGAAAGCCATCTGTCAAGGGGACATGGAGAGGGATGACCAGCCACTGCCTGGGCTCTCTGGTCCAACTGGCCTGGGGACAGATGGGCTGTCTAAGGAAGGGTAGGTCTCAGACGCACCCATGCTGCACCTACCCTCCAGCAGGCCTGGCGAGTTCAACGGGAGACATCAACCAGTGAAGGCAATGCCAGGCTCAGAGCAGCGAGTGCCAGGGCCATGTGGGTGGTGACTTAGAGGATGCCATGTCTGACCTGGTTTGAAGGTGGGCCAGCTTGTTCTGGCAGAGCGCACCAGAGTCTGTTAACATCACTTTGGAGAGAAAGCATCAGCAACTGAGTTGGGGATGGGGGGACTCTGAGTGATAATAAAACTTCAACCAAATACACATTCCACAGATTTTCAGGCCTGTGAGGGTAAACTCAAGGACAGGCTGAATACAAACATTCTCGAAAAAGACAAGATATGGAATTAGTAAAGTGTAGATTATTAGACCAGAATTTACATCAAATACTTAAGATACATGATTCTGAGCTGAGGGATAAAATGCATCACGTGTGCTGAGGAAGAATATTGCTATTGTTTCTCCACAGTCCTTGATTCCTCACTACTGAGGTCAAATGCCCAAAACCAGTTCCTCCAGTGTGTAATTTCCATGTGTGTGACTTGACAACTTCACTGGCATTTATGTATTATGAAGAAAATACCTAATAAAGGTGGACTATTCTTCAATCTAATGCACTGTTTCAAAATTGCACTGTGAGTGGTGATTCTAGACAGCCCCCCTCTCAGTCAATGGTAAGAAAAGTTATGAGTAGGTGCCTGAGTAAATATGAGACGGCAACAAAGTTCACCATTTAACTTCATCATTCAGAGGAAACACATGTTTGAAAATCATAAAACATCTCAACCGCCCCTCCGCCACCTCCTCTGGCTGCTCCTCCTACTCCCCCTGCCTGCACACTCCCTACACTCCCCTCCCCACCAGCAAAAAAAAAAAATCATAGAACACAACCATATGATAAGGTAATCTCAGACCCACCTATCTCAGAAAAACTTTCAAGTAATTGTTATTTAATATTGTAAAGATTTTATACCCTTTGTGCATTTCTGAAGGGTGTATTTCTCAATTATGTGATGAATCAGCTGCATAAATAAGTAAATCCAGTCATTCTCAGGATTTCATTCTGACAATATTCGATCGTTGCTTGTGGTAGCACTGGTTCCTACACCTACTCTTTACAGGGAGGGGATCTCAAATGTACTCGGAGTCTTGTGTGGAGGAGCACAGAATGTCAGGTTTAGTAATGAAGTCACAGAGCAATTCCCAGCCATTCCCGGGTGAAGAAGACATCCATAGTTCTGAAAGGCAAGGTCAGGCTGCCTTTCAAGGACATGGTAACACTGGAACTCCACAGTGGAGCAAATCAGAGCTGTCTTAGCAGCCTTGTTCTGTGCTATTCAATGTAACTGGATAATTAAAGTCATGTCCCAGGCCTTGTCTCCTCTCCCCACGTTGTTTGGTGCCCTCTGATAAGGACAGCAGATTGGATGCTGTGGATTTTCCTAAATATGTTCACAAAAGCCAGATCATAACTAGCTTCCCAAGTTCATCTTTCTGATTTAGAACACCTCTCTTAGCTCGGTCTGGGTGAGGAACAGCATGAGAGCAAATGTTTCTCAGACAGCCATACTGAGCGAGGCCCTGAACACTTTACCAAGATTATCCCAATTGCTTTGCACAAAAACCCTGTGGGATAAGGATTGTTCCCCCATCCTTGCAGGGGATAAGATGCCCCTGTGCGTTGTCTGGAGGCTTGGGTAAGACCACGAGACGATGGATTCAGATCCCAGTCAAGAGGCCTGGGCCACATGGGTCTGCAATGCCAGCACTTCCTCCAGGGGGGACCCGGTGTGCGCAGGAACACTAAGATGTCCATGCTCTGAGCGATGCGGTGACGGTTAGGTCACTCACTGAAACCAGAGATCAGTGAGCCCATTGCTACTCAGAGCCTGCTGTGGGCATTGTGTGGGCCCTCTGAAAACAAAATGAGAAGAAAACTGGGAATCAAACAAAACAGCCTGTATTTAAAAGACAATCTTCATGGATTCTCCCAAGAATACCATTTAATTATGTTCTCACTGATTGAACGACATCAGAAGTGAAACCTACGAAAGCTTTCATCTTCTTTACATGTGATTCTCTTTCACTTCCTCCTGGAATGGGCTGCCTCTGTGGGTCCACGGGTATGCACCTGTGTCTGCACGGTGAGAATGGAGAGCATGCTAGGAAGAGGGCAAGACACGGAGACAGGCAGGGAACGTAAAATCCTCTTGTTACCAAGTCCAAAGTCACTCTTCCGAATAGCAGGAAAAATATTGTCTGGACTGTATTTGTCAAATGTATTTTTGGCCTTTATTTTTAACATTTTTACAAGGTTTTATCCTTAACTAAAACCCATGAGATGATCTCTTCTTTCCCACACCTGTTCCTGTCACAGCCAATGAGAAGGCAGCATGCTGGGAAGTATCTCCTCCATGCTCAGCCCTGTGGGGAATTAAAACACGAGCCCACCAGAACGCTGTTTGCAGCACACAGTGCGGAGCCCTCACACCGGACCCCGAAGGCTTCTGTGCTCTCTCACTGTGCCCTTGACCTCAGTCAGACGTGCAAGATCACCTGGGACAAGTTAAATAGCTGAGATTCACATTGGAACTCTGTCGTCACATATATAATTAAAACTATACGGGTAGGCAGTAATAGAACAAAAACGTGACCTAAAGCTTTCCAACTGATTAATGAAAAAAAAGATTAAAAATCCATCAGTCAGATGGAAGAGAGAGGTAAACAAGAAACAAGAGCAACCATGAAAGGTATGAGGAAAGCTTCACTGACCAGGACAGCAACAGTGTGACTGGCAGTGACCTCCAGAGAGAGAATCAGTGAATGCCGCTTCAGTACATTTGTGGTAATAATCTTAGGAATGTATCATCCAGATCAATTGCATATGCAATATGTTATATGTAATATATACATAGGTAGATAGAGAGATACAGATATAATTATGTTGAATTGATAGATTTATCTGGAAAATGTTCTTTTCATGGAACTTTACAAATTTGGTCTAAAATTCACATAGACGGTGAAAACACCAAGAATATCAAAGAAACAAAAGGGTAAGGAGAGGAAATGGGAAGGAGCCTCACAGGTGACTGGGGGCTGCAGGAAACGCTGCCATGACTGGAACCATTTCTAGAGTGAAAGACCCACAGCCAGAGACACACGCCGCCCGGAGCCTGATTGTGGAGGAAGGTTCCAGTGATGCTGGTGCCTATCAGCAGCGCTGAGCTGCCTGGCAGCCCACGTGAAAACATCACTCCCCTTCACACAGAGGCAAATTCCCAGTGGGTCAGCTGTGTAAACATGGACCTGAAAACTGTGAAAACATCCAGATTTTCTGAACAACACGAATGGAATACAAGAAATAAAGCACAAAAAGCGTAAAGCTTAACAGAAAGGATTTTAATTTAAAAAATCTGTGACACAAGACATCAGGACTAATTGAACCCCTGCCTCCAATGCAGACATCTGTGACCCACTTTTTGTAACATAATTACATAGACAAACCTCTCACCTCAGTGAGGAACAAGACAAGTTGTCTGGAAGGAAAACGAAAGGAGAATAGAAATGAGTAATCCACATGAAAAGAACCCAGAATGGCTGATTACGACATGGCAAGAGACCCTGGCCCATGGAAATGAGGGGGTGGAGGGTCGAAGCGATGGGGAAACTCAAGGCCTATGGCACCAGCTTCTCACCACAATCACAACGTCTGGTGCTGGCAAGGAGATGGCCATGGGCTCAGAGACTGTGCAGGCTGACTGCAGATGAGCTGGGAATCTTCTCACCCCACGAGCAAACTCACAGCTCAACTGTGGGTGTCTGTTCTTAAGTCTTTCCTGCTCATTTGCTGTAAGATGAAAATGAGGGAAGAGAAACCTCGCCTGACATCTGTGAATGCTAACTGGTCACCACTCAGACCAGGAAGGGGCGTGACATTTGATGAAGGGATCCACACCGATCCAAATGGGTGCGTCCACCAAACAGAAGGGTCAAGGCACAGCAATTCTGTGAGGACTCATACGCCACAGCCTCTGCAGTCCACACATGTTTAAAGCACAGAGCACACAGGTGTATCTTACATCTGTGTGCTTTGTGCTTTCATAAAGAGGAGGCAGAGCTAGCGCAGGGGACAGAGAGAGAGACAAAGACAGTAAAACAGATGGAGAGAGTGGGGAGGAGCAGAGACAGGTACACTTAAAGCCCTGGGGCACACATGTGTACTGGGACAATGGATATCAGCTTCAGGTCAGAGGTGATCTATTAACCTGAAAACCTTGGGACTGCAATATCCCCCCCATACTGGAGCCAAGTGACTAAGGAATGCCTCGGACAAGTGCAGCTTGGCAGCCAGATGAATTTATTAGGATGTACATGGGGACATTCCTGGGAGGGGGCGGGAGATAAATTTATTGGGATGTACATGGGGGCACTCCTGGGTGGGGGCGGGAGATGAATTTATTGGGATGTACATGGGGGCACTCCTGGGCGGGGGCAGGTCAGCCCTAGAGGTCTGTGCTACCTCCCACATCCAAGCTGCTTTAAACCTAATTTTCTGGCTCTCTGCCCACTGCATTTGCACTTTGAGACTGCTTTTCTTGGTGGGTTCTCAGATTCTCTTAAGGATATCTGGATTCTTGGGGATACCTGCTCCTTAGCTGGGCACCATGGTCTTCCCTCACCGCCTGACTTTCCAAGTTCAAGCAGCAGACACACCTGTCGGGGGAGCCATCAAGCTTCATGACCCAGGTAGGGTGAGGAGGAAGGGTGGATGCTAAGGTTTCAGCTGTCTCTAATGCTCCCTCCCTTAAAATTAGAGATCTGAAACAAATGAGACTCTGTTAATACCCAATTATTTGTTTGTTGGTGAAATGGATGCTCAGTAGACACAGAAATATGATTTAATCTATATTTCAAGTTTTCTATAATTTAAAAAATACACTACACTGTTTACATGGTAAAAAAAAAAAAAAACCACAGTAAGTTTTTAAAAAGTCAAAAAATAAACTTTTACAAGGTAAAAAAACACAGTAAGTTAAACAAATTTTTTATTTTTATTTTTTATTTTTAGACAGGGTCTCACTCTGTTGCCCAGGCTATAGCACACTGGTGCTATCTTGGCTCACGGTAATCTCTACCTCCCAGGTTAAAGCGATTCTCCTGCCTCTGCCCCCAGAGTAGCTGGGATTATAGACGCGTGCCACCACACCTGGCTAATTTTTGTATTTTTAGTAGAGACAGGGTTTCACATGTTGGCCAGGCTGGTCTTGAACTCCTGACCTCAGGTGATCCACCCATCTGAGTCTCCCAAAGTCCTGGGATGACAGGCATGAGCCACTGCGCCTGGCCCACAGTAAGTTTTTAAAAAGTCAAATAACATGCCTGAAGTTGCTTTAAAGCTATGAATTATATTACAAATATGCAAATGATAACTTACTGTTCAAAGATATTACAAACATACGCAAATGATAACTTACTGTTCAAACATAGAAATGATCAGATTGGATTAAAAAACCTACACCAACACACTAAACATAAGACAAAGTGAACACCATCACCACCAAGGTAGTAATGTATGAAATACACTTTCTCCATTTTTGTCTCTAGCACCAAACCAGTGTATTGAAACAAAACCTCTCAACTCCGCCATCCTAGTACAAACGCAGTCATAACCGAACTCGTGGGGATGGTTGCATAAATAAAACTTTATTTATGAATACATCAGAGCTTCCCAATATGGCCTGCAGCCCATGGTTGGCTGACCCCTGTCCAGAGCCAAAGATGCCTGGCTGCATGACTAAGGCTGCAAAAATTGTAACTGAGGAAATGATGGCCGTGAAAGAGATCAGACCTAACTGACTCCATCTTTCTTCTAACTTCTAAGCTGTCCTTATTCATGCCTGGCAGAGGCTGAACTAACCTCAGGAAGACACTTATAGTTCAACTTTGAAACAAATATCATAACAGCTCTTTCCCAGAATAAACCCTCTGCTTGCCTGTGGACCAGTCTGCCTTTGCAGGACTAATAAATTAGCTACAAGATGAGAAATTACGATTTAGGGGCCACACAGCCTCCAGCTGCAGGAGTCTGGACCTCCTCAAGTTGCTTCTGGGAATAACATCACTGATGTAAAACCTAAGATCAGGGCCTGAGATATTTTGCAGACCCTGGGTTCCCATCCAGGCACCAGCTGATACCACCCAGCCATCCACGTCGGTAATCTACCAGTTCTGCGATCCCATCCAGGAACAGAAGACAGCAAGAAGAACCTACTTTCACCCCTTATGATTCCATCTCCAGCCCGATCCATCAGCACTCCCCACTTCCCAAGTCCCTACCCACCAAATTATCCTTAAAAACTCTGATCTCCCCACCACCTCCCGCCTGTTTTCAGGGAGACTAATTTGAGTAATAATAAAACTCTGGTTTCCTGCACAGCCAGCTCTGTGTGAATTACTCTTTCTGTATTGCAATTCCCCTGCCTTGAAAAATGGGCTCTGTCTAGGCAGCAGGGGAGGTGAACCCCGCTGGGCGGTGGTATTACTGACTTAAGGGCATCCCTTCGTGGCTGTGGAAAAAGCCCAGTCCTGGCTCTCACTTCCCTTCCACAAAGGAGTCTTCATCTGAAGTTCCCACCGACAGAAACAGAAGCCCTCATCTGCCAAGAGTCTTGCAAAAACACCTGCATCTTTGAGACTTTTTTCGGGGGAATATAATTAACACTGGACTCTTCTGACAAACTGGAAAAAATCTCCACAATGGTAGAAGAAAAAGAAGACAGTTTTATGATAGAATAAGCACTAAACCGGAATATGACATGCATCACAGGTGACTCGCTAAGAGATTGCAAAGACAGTCCTTCATATGGCCAGCAGGTACAGCCAGCACACTCATGCTGAGGTGGGCGGGAACTCGGACTCAGGTGAGAGAACACCATGGCTCCACTTGCCACTCACAGCTCACCCCCAATTCACCTGACAATTGGGATGGCCACCCATCCCAAACTGTTAACTGGCTTTATCCAGAGGGAAAAATAAACTTCTCCTATCTTTACAACAGGTGATGGGTTTGCAGCTTTGAGGCCCCGCCAGTTGACCTAGCTAGGCCCTTGCCTCCCAGGGAACCTGGAGGTGCCTTCCTGGACAACTATGTTTCAAATTGATGGCTCCCAAGTCCTTGAGAAAGACATTCCTGGGCTGTAAAACTGTCACGAATTTTATTTAGCTTTTAAAAAGAGTTATACACATTTCAAAGGGGCAAAACACTTTCAATTACAAGTTTTCTACAGTAAATGCTCTGAGCAAAGGTGCCAGGGCACTCTCCTGTTAATACAGGAAGAGTTAATACAGGAAGAGTTACTCTTGGAGCTGGCAAGAGTTAATACAGGAAGAGTAAATTAAATTACTTTTAATTTGCATTTTCCCTTATTTTTTACTTGCTCTTTTAGGAAACTGGTGTCAAGGAATTCACACTCTAAAGAAAGGTGATTGATTGCTGATATGTTGGAATCCAATAGTGCTTGACCCACAGTTTTTCCTATGAGCAGCTGAGCAATGTCTTTGCCATCCCCTCCACCAGCTTCCTCGGTTCCATCCAAATTCATCAAAGGAGTGCCCTCCAGGACCTCTTCCAGGAACCTGGAATACGTCCCTAAAGAAAATCAGAGCTCACCTCTGCCCTGGGAGCCGAGCAATGAACAATGACATGCAAAGTAAAAGTTAGTAGCTGACCTGAGAAAGGTGATGCGTCCTACAGGCACGGAAGCAGAGCAGGTTAAAGAAGCCAGGGTACCCCGGCCCTGGAGCACAGGATGAAGCTTCATTACTAAGTGGGCGCGGTGGGGCAGGAAGGTTTCCTTGAGGGGCAGAGACCTGAGCTTACTCCGGGCGGTCAGGGTGAGGCGTCTGGAGGGACACGCAGGGCAGAGGCCACAGGAAGAGCCTGGCTCTTCCTCCGGCGTAACCAGGAGTCACTCAGGGCTCTGATCTGTGGAGTGGCCCTGGATCCTTCAGGGTTGAACTGACAGCAGACAGGGACTCCAGGGCAAGGCCAGGTGGGACCAGGGAGAACCTCAGAGGCCACCACTGCCACCCACTAGGGAGGCATCGACTGGACTAGGTGGGGCCACGCTGGCGGACCGGCGTGGGGGAGGGGCGGGAACTGGCGGGGCTAGTAAACTGTGAAGATAAATCCAGCGGGTAGGAGGTGAGCATCAGAGAAGCCGAAGTGCCCAAGGTCTGCTGGGAGTGATGGAACCGCCTCTGCCCCTGGACGGGAGTCCCGGCTGGATGTGAGCACGTGGACTCTGAATGGCTGCAGGTGAAGAGATCCTGTCCCGAAGGCCAGGCTGAAGCGCCTCTGGATTGGGAGCAGCCTTGGCTGAGGCCTAACGCCAGGCCTCTGTGGTCCCCAGGGAGGGGCTGTGGATGGGGGTGGGGGGCGCTGAAGGGGCTGGAGACCAGGTCCAGGGAAGAGAGGGACGCAGAGGGCCCAGCCGGCCCCGGGTATCAGCCAGGGCTCCTCAGAGGAACCACAGGAGGTGCAGACCTGAGGCGGTGGTGATGGGAGCTGGTCCACCTCACCAAGGAGGCCAGGGAGGCCCCTCTGCAAGCTGGAGAGCCAGGGAAGCCCGGGGAGTCACTCAGCCCGAGTCCAAAGTTCCAAGAGCCAGGAGCTCCGGTGTCTGAGGGCAAGAGCCGGATGTCCCCACTCACGGAGCGAGAGGGAAAGCTCAACCTTCATGTGCGCCCAGAGCACCCCTACCCAGGGCGAGCCATACCGCAGAGTGAGAACTGCGCATGCTCTCAGGACAGCAAGCCCAGTTTCAGCCAATCACAGCATCCGGGTGTCAGCCAGTCATAGCAGCGGACTCTCAGCCAATGTGACTCTCAGCCAATCACAGCAGCTGACCCTCAGCCAATCACAGCAACTGGGTCACAATCGGTGCCTTGGCCAGTGTCGGTTGCCCCCTGCCAACAGTCTTCTCCGCTCCTGAGGCCGTTTGGTTTACACCATCCAGGCTCCCGGCCCTGGGGCAGCCCTGGCGGCTCCACACTGGATCTGGGGGTCCCAATGGTGAGTTGTTCTTTGCTAAATTGAGCTCTGTCGAATTTAATTTGTCTCCGCTGCCCAGGCTGTAGTGCGGTGGCGGGATCTCAGCTCACTGCAGTCCCCGCCTCAGCCTCCCGAGTAGCTGGGGTTATAGGTGGCGCCACCACATCAGGCTAATTATTGGCCAGGCTTGTCTTGAACTCCTGACCCCAGGTGATCCGCCGCCTCAGCCTCCCAAAGTGCTGGGATTATAGGCGTGAGCCACGGCCCCAGGCCTGTCTAAACTTTTTAACTGTGGTTGTGAGTGACTTGCTGTACAGAGTCCGGGGCTGTGGTGGGCGGTGGGGCTGATAGGAGGTGGGCTTCATGAAGGTGCGATTCATGGAGGTGGGGTCTAGGGGAGGTGGGAACTATAAGGAGGCAGATGCTAGGGGAGGTGGGGCTGATGGAAGGCAGGGTTCATGGGAGGTGAAGCCTGTGCAGAGGTGCAGCCTAGGGGAGGCGGAGCTGGCAGTGCCAGCCTTTCCTACTCGGAACCTGGTAAGTCCACGACCTCAGGTCGTGATAAGCCCGCAGCTCCAGCAGGGCCTAGACCCACACAGTGTTCCACCCCAAACAAACGCCAGTGAGGTACCGACAGTCCACGCTGCTTACAGCCAGGCCTTGCATGTATTCATATGTGGACACTCGAGTTAAAGGAGTCGGAGGTGGGCTAGAGGTCAAGCCTGGTCTATGAGCCAAGCCTGTCTCCCAGGTGGGCTGTGTGTGCCTGGAATCACGGAGGGAACTTGGGAAGTTTGTGTTTAATATTGGAAATCTTGGTGCCAAGGTATCATCTTCAAGGCCCCCACAGCATGACCTGCACCCTGTGGGAGCTTGGCGGGCACCGCGAGGCCTGTTTTCTTTTCTGCCTGTGCTATGCAGGCTTTGAGTTTTGGGGACTCGATATTAAAGCAGCAGGGAGAACGTCTGAGAGCTGTTGTAGAAGAGCATCTTGGATAATCCGCGCCTGTGTATCTATTTGTCCAGCTCATTAGTTGTTCTTTTAGTCACATCCTACGTGCCTGTGATATTTGAGTCTTTTTCTTTTTTAATTGGCAAGTTGGGGACTTTATAAAGACAAATCCCATCAGCTATCAAGAAATGCTTGCATCGCCAGGGTGTCCTGGGAAAAGCCTTTCTCCCACGGGGCTCCCCCATGACTTCTGCCCTATGGCTTCACTAATACCACAAAGGGTTTCAGGGGCGGCAGTTTTCTCATTTGCATTTCCAGCTACATCAGGACTAACAGGGTGTGGTGCCTCCTGGGGGAAGGATCTCCAGACAATAGTCAGAGCTATCCCAGGCTTCGCTGAGCCTCTGAAAACCCAAACCGAAGCCCTTCTCACATTCTGGTGGCTCCTGCACAGTCAAGCCTCCTAACGACTGAGAGATCTGCTCAGCACGTTTCTCCCTGACTCTGTCTGCTTCTTTCTAGGACTTTAAAGTGATGAGGCTCCAAGTGGTAGCATTCTCTACCACATTAAATAGAGATTGGTGATGATCTTGATCTTGACAACTCTAGCCGGGCCTCTGCTTTTGGGTCCACCCCGCACACGGTCCTCCTGTGGGGCGTCCTCTGCCAGGCTGTTCTCCTCACAGCTCAGAAGCCTGGAAGCCTGTGACATCTTGACTATTAGTTGAGGGCACTCTACCTAGAATCAGAATCCTGGGAAATCTGGGGGTGATGGGGGCACCAGTCAGGCCCAGTTGTGCAAGAGTGGGGTGTTGGTGGAAGGGCTGGGTTCTAGGAAACAGACATCAGTGTTCAGGCAGAAACTCAGTTGGGTGTGCAGTGAGATTTCATGCTCCAGAGATGTAGGAGCATTTGGACCTGAGCTCATGGGCATTTTACTTTGACAATTCTAATGCCTCAGATAATGCAACCCCCTTATATCTGGTCCTCATACTCACTCGAATGTGTGGTCTTGCCTGGGAGTCTTCCAGCCCATGCCAGGTCTGGTAACTTGGCTGTTATCAATGCTCACCCCACTGGGTCTCCAGTCACAGAAGGAAACATCAGGAAACCAGATGCCATGTTTAAATCATTGTTTATTGATGCTTCAGGGTGCCTTTCCTAAGTGTAGGATAATGCTGATTTAATTAGACCACAGATTGGAAAATATCACTGTCTCACCCAAAGACTTTGATCTTAAATTAAGGCGTTGCCAAAATTTATGTTTTCTAGCTAAAATAAACATAGATTTGGCAGACTCCGTCCCTCAAAAGGGTTAAATCATCCCAGAAAAGTGTTTTTCCTTTGTTTGGTTTCCTGAAGTGAATTTAATGAGTTGATCAACTTGTGTTTATCCTGATGTACTGGGAATGAAAACATGAATGGGCAGGAAAATGACATTTAATGAGCAGAAGGATCTTTCTAAACTGAAATGGCTGAGGGTGTTCTGTGGAAGTGTCTTAGAGAAGCTCATAGAAGAACCACCAGCATGTGACATCTTCCATGTTTGCAGAGTCTGTGTTTCTGAAATGCATTCCACCCACTTTTACAAACCTGGCCCATTTTACTTCAGCTCATCTCACAGAACACCAGTGAAAAGCCTGTGTGGAAAGTTCTACTTCTGCTAGGGATGTCAAAGGATGCAAAAGATCTTCGTTTTTCTGTCAGCACCACAAGAAATCCCAATCATATGAACATGACTGTGGGTGTGGGTGAGGGGTGAACATGTCTGTGGGTGTGGGTGGTGGGGGGTGAGCATGGCTGAAGGTGTGAGTGGGGAGTGAACATGGCTGTGGGTGTGGGTGGGGGGTGAACATGGCTGTGGGTGTGGGTGAGGGGTGAACATGGCTGTGGCTGTGGGTGGGGGGTGAGCATGGCTGTGGGTGTGGGTGAGGGGTGAACATGGCTGTGGGTGTGGGTGTGGGTGATGGTGGAACATGGCTTTGGGTGTGCGTGGGGCAGAACATGTCTGTGGCGGTGGGTGGGGGGTGAGCATGGCTGTGGGTGTGAGCGGGAACGTGGCTGAGGGTGTAGGTGGGAGGTGAGCATGGCTGTGGGTGTGGGTGTGGGGTGAACATGGCTTGAGTGTGGTTGGGGAGTGAACATGGCTGAGGGTGGAGGTGGGAGGTGAGCATGGCTGTGAGCATGGCTGTGGGTGTGGGTGGGGGTGAACATGGCTGTGGGTGTGGGTGGGTGGTGAACAGGGCTGTGGTTATGGGTGGGAAGTGAGCATGGCTGTGTGTATGGGTGGGGAGTGAACATGGCTGTGGGTATGGGGGGAGGTAAACATGGCCGTGGTTATGGGTGAGGGGTGAACATGACTCTGGGTATGGAGGGGGAGGTGAACATGGCATATGTATACCTATGTTACAAACCTGCACATTCTGGACATGTATACAAAATAAAATTTGATAAAAAATAAAAACTATATTAAATATATATTTAATATATAAAACTTAAAATATAATAAAAAAAGAAAAGCAATCATCCTACCCTACTGGAAACCCTCTAGAACACACAGAGGAGGGTTCATTTTACAAGGCCAGAACAGCCCTAGTCCCAAACCTGATAAGGGTGTTAGAGGAAAAGAAAGCGTAGATGATCATCCTCTGTGAATATGGAGTAAAAACTCTGCTTGCATTATTATCACATAAAATCTAAAATCTAGTCATATTAAAAAGTAATTTATTAGAGAAATTCAAGGCGGCATTAATATTTGAAAATCAGTCCCCCATATTAGTAGAATAAAGAAGAGATATAATATTGGATATATTTATAATATGAATATAATATATGAATTGAATATATATATAATATGAATAGAATATTAATAGACTCAAGAAGAGAATCATATTATCTTTTCAATAGATACAGATAAAAATTTGACAAAATTCAAAACATGTTTATAGAAAAAAACATTCTCAGCAAAGTAAGAAAAGAATAAAACATTGTCAGGCTGATAAAGGGCACCTATGAGAAATCACAGCTAGTGTCAGACTCAGTAGTGAACTCATCAACTCTTTCCCACAGAGGTGCAAAAGAATGTTCATGCTCACCATTTAAATCTGACGTTAGCATAAAGTTTGTCAATACAGACAGAAACTGCTCATTAATTACACCCATGGAAGCCTCTCTCTAATTGCAGAGGAGAACTGAGTTTGCACGTGTAAAAAGTCTAAGGTGTCTTCTCAAGAACTAAACCTTGAAATAGATTCTAGCACTTTAGGAGGCTGAGGTGGGTGGATCACCTGAGGTAAGGAGTTCAAGACCAGCCTGGCAACATGGCAAAACCCCATCTAAAATACAAAATACTAAAATACTAAAAATACAAAAATTAGCTGTGTGTGGTGGCGTGTGCCTGTAATCTCAGCTACTTGGAAGGCTGAGGCACAAGAATCGCTTGAACTCGAGAGGTAGCGGTCACAGTGAGCTGAGATCATGCCACTGCACACTAGCCTGGGTGACAGCATGAGATTCCATCTCAAAAAAAAAAAAAACCATCTCAAAAACAAAACAAAACAAAACAAAAAAACTGCAGAATAATTGTCTATTAAAATTATATTTCTGTACATATAATAGTTAAAAACATTTGGTAGCTTACGTTTTAAAATCAACAATTTAAAATAGCATCATGGAAGATGTATGATTTCCCTACCATAAAAACTACGAAGCATTTCTGAGAAAAATTAACAAAGATGTAAATCGATAGAAACAGGTGCTGTGCTCACGGGTTGGGAGGACTCAATATTGTAAAGATCATTTCTCCTGTAATTGTCAGATAGATTCAATGGCATTCCAGTCAAATCTCAGCAATCCTATTTTATATAAACTGACACTCTCATAACTAAAATTTACATGGAAATGAAAAGGATATAAAATTTGAAAAATCTTTGCAAAGAATGGCAAAGGTGGAAGACTAATATTACCTTATTCTAAGATTTATGAAACCACAGAAATGTGGATGTTATGATATCGTCATAAGGATGGACTTCACACAGATCAATGGGGCAGGTTTCAGAGTCCAAAGCAGGCCCATTGATCCATATGGTCAATTGGTTTTTTACCAAAAAGCTGACATAACTCAAACTGAGAAAGGTCATGTTTTAAAATAAATGCTGCTTGAGCAACTGAACATTCACATGGGAGAAAAAAAAAAAAAAGAATCTGACTTCTTCCTAAGGAATCCATAAAAATGAGCTGGAGGTGGAACAGAAACCGAAGTGTCAAAGCCGAGCCTTGAGACGCCCTAGGAGAAGAAAACTAAGAGAATATTTTTGGTCAAAAATCAACTGATCAAAAAACTGACATAATTCAAACTGGGAAAGGTCATGTTTTAAAATAAATGCTGCTTGAACAACTGAACATTCACATGGAAAAAAATCTGACTTCCGCTTAATGAATCCATAACAATGAGCTGGAGGTGGAACAGAGGCTTTACTGTCAAAGCTGACCCTTGAAATGCCCTAGGAGAAAAAAACTTAAGAGAATATTTTTGCAAGATCTGTATAGACAAAAATCTCTTAGAATCTGAAAACAAAGCAAAAGGCATAAAAATTAAAATGTTTTATATACTTGACTTCATCAAAATTGATGACTTTAGTTTAAAAAAAAAAACACTTTTAAGGACATAAAAAATAAGCCAGACACTGGGGGAAATAGTCATATTACACAAGGAACTCACAGATGGAATACATAGAGAGTCCCTGAAAATTAAATATGAGCAACCAAATGAAAAGAACAAAAAACTCAGACACAGAACTGTAAATAAAGATAGAAGTGACACAGGATAATAAATATAAAAAATGGCTCGCATCCTTATCCATTAGGCAAATGCAAATTAAAACCACAACAAAGTACCATTACGTGCCCATAAAAATGCCAATTTTTTTTGGTTTTGTTTTAATGATGGTACCAAATGTTGACAAGGAAATAAGCCATTGGAACTCTTATGCACTGCTGATCAGAGCATGCAGCAGTACAACCACTTGGGAAAATGGTATTTTCACAGAAAGTAAAACATATACTACCATAGGATCCAGCTGTTTCATGCTTAGGTATTTGTAAAGAAATGGAAATAATTGTCTGCAAAAAGTCTTTATGGTACTCTTCACTGCAGCTTTACTCATAATGGAAAAAAATGTGGAGAAACCTAATTACCTATCAATAGGAAGATTGATAAACAATGGCAAAGTGTTCATACAAAGGAATACCACCAGTCCCCAAAGTGAATAAGCTGTGTGCTGCAGGTCATGAGACTTCCACAACCTGGAGCCAAAGAAGCCAGGTGAAAACAGAACCTCTAGTATCACCTGTTTGTAGGAAGTTCATGGGCAGTCTGTGAAAGGCAGGGATGGGAATCAAAAGAGAGGTCGTTGCTGGGAGCAGAGGGCGATTGCAGGGTGCCGGCGAGGTTCCGTCCTTGATAGGAGTGCTGTTATGTGGCTGCGGACTTTGTCAAAGCTCCTGGAGCTGTACAGTTACATGTCAGTAAAAAGAGAAAACGTGTAAGACTTTCTTAATATGATGACTTTAAAACTTTAAAATGTTCATAGACAACTGTTTTTCATTTTTGTCAAGATAAAAATGCAAATTTAATTTTTTTATTGAACTCTACCTGTTTTATTCATAACACAAATAGAAATGAGATAGAAGGTGCAGCAGACTCAGAGATGAAATAGATGACGTCATCAGATCAGTTTCCATGACTGTGATGGCTCTGTTGGCCAAGGTCCACCCAATACGAAACTGGAAATAGCTGCCCAGGGCTTTATCACATAATAATTCAAAAATCTACTTATTGCTATGAGTCCATTTCAATAACACACTAGGGTGAGCTTCTGCAAGCAAACAGAAAACAAGGTGAGTGAGAAGCTCCATTAGGGAATCTCCTGTTTTCTCCTGTGCCTACTCTCTACACTTCCTGTTACCGTGATATTCTCTGAATCCCAGGATGAGACCATATGCATTTGGATTAGAGACCTCTGTAATTACTTTTGTAAAACAAAAAGACTTATTTCAGATCATAGTTCATGTGCTTCACCTGGAAAAGGACACCTGATTCAATGTTTACTGCATTTGGCATTGGTGTTCTATCGGACGTATTTGGGTTCTGAAAATGTGGAGGCAGGATGTGAGTCCATGTCCTCTTGAAGAACGGTAGTGGGGTCAAGTGGGTAGCTATGTCAGCAGGATGTCAAATGGTCATGATTTGATGTTGGGGGAAGTGCATGCATAGGTGGGTTCCATGGCACACCTGAGGTCTCCTTCATGTTTGGATAAGGAAAGGGGCTGATCCTCCCTGGGTGAGAGCTACAGGAGCTTTGCTGGGAAGGAGCTTGGTTTGGTGACAATAAAAATGTAATCACTTGCAGTGGGCAAGTAACATTTCTTCTTTTAAATATGTGTCCTGATTTGAAGATAAAAGCATTTCATTGAAAAACCAAGGTTGAGTAGATTCAAGGTGTACAATATGGTAATGTGATTATGCATACATTGTGCACTGATCACTACAATTGACTAACTCATCCATCACCACCTCAGCTCTTATTCCATGTATAATGGAAAGCTGGTGCACACTGACCAGGATCTCGCAACACCTCCCCTCCCAGCCCCTGGGCACCAGCCTTGTACTCTCTGCTTCTCTGAGTTTGAGTTTTTTAGATTCCATGTGAGAGGGAGATCATGAGAATGTGTCTCTCTGTGTCTGGCTTACCTCACTGAGCAGCATCCTCCAGGCTCATCCACTGTGTCACAAGCTTCCTTCTTTAATAAGAATTTTCTTTTCTTAAGGCTGAATAATATTGTATGTGTGCGTGTGTGTGTGTGTGTGTGTATGTATGTGTGTACATATCAAACTTTCTTCATCCATTCACCCCCTGTGGACAATTAGTTTCATTCTGTGTCTTAGTTATTGTGAATAGTGCTGTAGTGAAGGTGCCGTGTCTACTGTGACAGTGCTGCAGTGAAGGTGCCAGTCTATTGTGACAGTGCTGCAGTGAAGGTGCTGTGTCTGTTGTGACAGTGCTGTAGTGAAGGTGCCGTGTCTTTTGTGACAGTGCTGCAGTGAAGGTGCTGTCTATTGTGAGCAGTGCTGCAGGATAGGTGCCATGTCTATTGTGACAGAGCTGCAGTGAAAGTACCATGTCTATTGTGTCAGTGCTGCAGTGAAGGTGCCGTGTCTGTTGTGACAGTGCTGCAGGGAAGGTGTCATGTCTATTGTGACAGTGCTGCAGTGAAAGTGCCATGTCTATTGTGTCAGTGCTGCAGTGAAGGTGCCATGTCTATTGTGAGCAGTGCTAAAGTGAAGGTGCCATGTCTATTGTGAGAGTGCTGCAGTGAAGGTGCCATGTCTGTTGTAACAGTGCTGCAGTGAAGGTGCCATGTCTGTTGTAACAGTGCTGCAGTGAAGGTGCCGTGTCTACTGTGAGCAATGCTGCAGGGAAGGTGCCGTGTCTACTGTGAGCAGTGCTGCAGTGAAGGTGCCGTGTCTGTTGTGAGCAGTGCTGCAGTGAAGGTGCCGTGTCTATTGTGAGCAGTACTGCAGTGAAGTTGCCGTGTCTATTGTGATCAGTGCTGCAGGGAAGGTGCCGTGTCTACTGTGAGCAGTGCTGGAAGGTGCCATGTCTATTGTGATCAGTGCTACAGGGAAGGTGCCATGTCTACTGTGAGCAGTGCTGCAGGGAATGTGCCATGTCTATTGTGATCAGTGCTGCAGGGAAGGTGCCATGTCTACTGTGATTAGTGCTGCAGTGAAGGTGCCGTGTCTACTGTGATCAGTGCTGCAGGGAAGGTGCCATGTCTGTTGTGACAGTGCTGCAGTGAAGGTGCTGTGTCTACTGTGAGCAGTGCTGCAGTGAAGGTGCCATGTCTACTGTGAGCAATGCTGCAGGGAAGGTGTCATGTTTGTTGTGACAGTGCTGCAGTGAAGGTGCCGTGTCTATTTAGAGCAGTGATGCAGGAAAGGTGCCGTGTCTACTGTGGGCAGTGTTGCAGTGAAAGTGCCGTGTCTGTTGTGACAGTGCTTCAGTGAAGGTGCCGTGTCTATTGTGAGCAGTGCTGCAGTGAAGGTGCCGTGTCTGTTGTGACAGTGCTGCAGTGAAGGTGCTGCGTCTACTGTGAGCAGCGCTGCAGGGAAGGTGCCATGTCTATTGTGATCAGTGCTGCAGGAAAGGTGCCATGTCTACTGTGAGCAGTGCTGCAGGGAAGGTGCCATGTTTGTTGTGACAGTGCTGCAGTGAAGGTGCCGTGTCTATTTTGAGCAGTGATGCAGGAAAGGTGCCGTGTCTACTGTGGGCAGTGCTGCAGTGAAGGTGCCGTGTCTGTTGTGACAGTGCTTCAGTGAAGGTGCTGTGTCTATTGTGAGCAGTGCTGCAGTGAAGGTGCCATGTCTGTTGTGACAGTGCTGCAGTGAAGGTGCCATGTCTGTTGTAACAGTGCTGCAGTGAAGGTGCCGTGTCTGTTGTGACAGTGCTGCATCTACTGTGAGCAGCACTGCAGGGAAGGTGCCATGTCTATTGTGATCAGTGCTGCAGGGTAGGTGCCGTGTCTACTGTGAGCAGTGCTTCAGGGAAGGTGCCGTGTCTATTGTGATCAGTGCTACAGGGAAGGTGCCGTGTCTATTGTGATCAGTGCTACAGGGAAGGTGCTGTGTCTATTGTGATCAGTGCTGCAGTGAAGGTACCGTGTCTATTGTGAGCAGTGCTGTAGTGAACATGCTATGTTTTGTGAGCAGTGCTGCAGTGAACATGCTACATGTTTTGTGAGCAGTGCTGCAGTGAACGTGCTGTATGTTTTGCAAGCAGTGCTGCAGGGAACTCGTTGTGGTGTTGTGAAAGTGTGGCAGTGAGATATAGAAATGCAGGTGTCTCTTTGACATACTGATTTCATTTCCTTTGGCCATAAACCCAGGGGTGGTTTTTCTGGATCCTTCAGTGGTTCTGTGTTTTGTTTTTTGAGGAGCTACTGTCCCGTTTTTCTCCACAGCTAAATATCTTCACAGTGTCCAAGGCTTCTATGTCAGTGTTGGGGGTGGGTGGCTGACTTAGGAAGCAAAGTCACCTTAGTTTTCTAAACAGAGCTCCTCCCAGGAAATAGAAGATAGGGACCTTAAATCCTTTGTCAAGGTCATACCCATCCTGATGATACAGATGGATTTACAGAAAAGCAAAGTATTCTGCAAGCATAAGAGAAATCATCACAACAGTAACCAAAAGGTTAAAAAGTCTGTGTAATATATGAAATATGTCTTTATCAGTAGAAGTTCTGCATGAATTTCAAAACAGACTAAACCCCTGACTTCAGCATTTTGATTAAAAAATGGCTACCTCACCAAAAAAGTATAAATTTAATCCCAAACTGTTTAATTGGAGCATTTTATGAAATACCTAGTTTTAAACATATCAGTAAAAATGCAAATTCATTTTGGTTAAGTTGAATTGGGGAATGTACTCTGATTTTAAACTAATCTATAGAAAGATTACTTAAGGAAGTTTATGTATCTAAAAGTGTGATTTTTAACGGCATGCTGAGTGAAGAGAGCAAGCCATCTAGAATTTAAAATTATCTGCACTCCCTTGATGTCTACCATGTGCTACAAAACTTCTATACTTTACAAGGCATTGTTTCCATTGTGCTGGTGACACTGAGGTTGGCTGGACTGATTTGAAACACACAGGTAAGAGGAAGCAGTAAACTTCCTCTCGGGCCTTCTTGCCCACACTGGGCATTTTCCTTGTTTTGTTGGTTTCTCCCAGGTTATATGGCACAAACTCAGCAAGAGTGACTGTGGTCCCTTCACATTTTTTTTTTTTTTTTTGAGATGCAGTCTTGCTCTGTTGCCCAGGCTGGAAAGAAATGGCACCGTCTCAGCTCACTGCAACCTCCACCTACTGGGTTCAAGTGATTCTCCTGCCTCAGCCTCTTGTGTAGCCTGACTAAATTTTTGTATTTTTAGTAGAGATGGGGTTTCACTATGTTGGCCAGGCTGGTCTTGAACTTCTGACCTCATGACCCACCTGCCTCGGCCTCTCAAAGTTCTGGGATTACAGGTGTGAGCCACCACACCCACCCCAAATTTGTTTTCTTATAGATACTGCAGCCATGCATATACATCTAGTTAACTCTCATGTATATAAATGTATATGTATGTGTGTATATATGAATTTATTACTGAATAAACATATTTGTTGTTCAAAATGCCTTAAGTATAAAAATGTAAAAATTTAAACATATATATTCCATGTACATGAAGATATGAGCAGACATAAGCAGAAATGTAATTTTTTTGCCCCCCCAAAGAGCCACAGTATTTGCATTTTCCAAAACTTAATTTTTTTCATTAACAATATTTGCAGCTAGCCATCCCAATAAATATAGAATTCTCCTTGGTTATTTTCTGATGCCCTTAGTGCATTCCATGTTACCAACATAAGGCAATCTATCTAATGGGTACCCTGCTAGTGAGATTTTTTTACCTTTTCACGTAGAGACTGAACGTGCACATTAGCAATTAAAGCACAAGAGAGAGAACTTGAAGGGCGAAGGAAGTCACCCTCACTTTCCCCTGCCCTGTGTACCCCAGGCACAGCCCATTCCCTCTCTCCATAATTTCAGAGCTTCTAGCAACTTCTTTCAAAACTCTCAGTAATTGAGTGAGATGCCTGCCCATTGCTGTATCAACTTCTATCTCGATGCGTTGACCGCAGGCTGTGAAAGGTGCTGAATTTCGAGCATTTGGTGCAATCCCAGTGCTCTTCCTTCCCTCAGGAGCTCTTTGCTGGCCCCACGCCCATGTACACAGGTCACCGCTTCCAGCAGGGGATTCACTTCTGTAGCTGCACCCAAGTAGTCCACACTTTTATGTGTAGGATTATCTAAAGGAATAAACACTACCTATAATAGTTGGAATGTTATTTTTAACTTTTTCTTAAATCATTTATTTACAATATAATAGTATCCAGGGAAAAGTAAATAAGTCCATTAAGTCATGTTATCTCATTATTAATTCTTTTATATGTTACACTATTCTTTTTCTAATCTCTTTTTGATAGAAACAGGGTGACAGTGTGTCTGATACTTTGCAATTGTTTTATGTAGCAACTGATGACACAAGCCTACCGCATCTGTATAGACTGGTTCACTTCGCTTTCCCACACAGTTTAAATGAAATTTGCTTCATCCCATCATTTACTGGTTGGTTAACTTTTCACTTGCTGGCGTGGTTTGTTCATTGTCACTGTAAAGAATGAACATCCTTGATACATTGATATTTTGTTTCTTCTGAATAGGTTTCATAAAGTTGGAATAAAATTAACATTAGTAATGATTTCCAGATTTTTTTCTAAATATAAATTGTGACAATTCACACTCCCAGAATATATTAAAGGATCGCTTCAATGTTTGTCAAGCTAACCCATTAAAATTGCATATTATTGTTATATTATTTTGCATTCCCTGAATACTAATAAGCTTGAGCCGACGTTTTTAGACATTCACATTTATTTTTCTATAAGTAACTATTTTCTATTTGCCCAATTTTTATTGTTTTTTCTTAAAAATATTTTCAGTAGACAGAGGCTTTTTGTTAGCTAAGGTAAACTTTGTCTTGCATATTATTCTAAATATTTTTCTGTGCTGTCAATTTTATTTTGACTTTGTTTACATGTACGATACATTTACAAACTCCTTTTTTGAGACAGTCTTGTGTTTCCCAGGCTCTGTTGCCTTGCCCCAAAGCACTGGGATTAGAGGTGTGAGCCACCCTGCGGGGCCCAAACATTTTACATATCTTAATAGATTTGTTTTCTCTTTTGTAGTTGTATAACTACATGTTTAATAAATATTTATGTAGGCTGAGGGTGGTGACTCCTGCCTGTAAATCCCAGTGCTTTGGGAGGCCAAGAGAGGAGGATCACCTGAGGCCAGGAGTTTTGAGCAGCCTGGGCAACACAGTGAGACCTCATCTCTACTAAAAATAAAAATAAATAGTCATGTGTGGAAGGCATGCCTGTAGTCCCAGCTACTCGGGATGCTGAGGTGCAAAGATGGTTTGAGCCCAGGATTTGGAGGTTGCAGTGAGCTGAGATTTCACCACTGCATGCCAGCCTGGGCAGCAAGCGAGACCTGTCTAAATAATAAAAATGAAAATGTATGTACCTAAATATTTTTCTCATTTGGGCATTTTCATCCTAAGAAATATTCCTTGAAGTATAATGTACCTCTATATAGTCTTCTAGAAGTTATTTCTATTTATGCTCAAGGGTCCTCACTTTGTTTCTCACAGAAGGCTGGCCACTGGTGCCATATTTACTACATTAGTAATTTGTGTTATTGTCATATGTAAGCATTGCATATGTGCCTAGATCTTATTCTTGATAAGTTTCTTAATTTTATTTAGCTCCATAAATTGATTTTTTTCTTTTCTGAATAAATACAAAGCCACTTAAAACACAACTTTATACAGTTCTTTAATATCTTGCCATTTTCAGCACCACCAAGTATCATCTTATAACATTTTCCAGAATATGCATCCACATAAATTCTTTAATTTAAAATTTAAATCATTTTGTGAAGCTCTAAAATATTTCTATTAACATTCCATTTAAAATGCATTATATTTACATACTAACAAGGGAAGTATCTGAATTTTTACCATCTTCCGGTTCAGTAAAAGTCTATCATTATCTCCTCATTCAGATCTTCATTTCTGTTGATCACGAAAACTGTCGCCATTTCCTGGGTGTGTTTGTACCTTTCTTGTGAAGTCAGTTCCTAGGTATTATGAAGTTTTTGGTTTTTGGCCATTTTTGTTATTTCCATATCCTGTTTTTAATGATACATTGATGGTACACTCAACATTTAATGATGCATAACAATGCATATGTCATGTGTTGTGTGCCTGGCCACACCTTTGATCACTAAAACAGCTTTCTTTAGTTATTGTATGTGGGTGTTCCCAAGTGTGAATCCTGGTCATCCACACAAAAAGGTGGTTGCTTACATTATTTTTCAAAGAGTTATAATCATTCCAAATTATCTAATTTTGTAAGGTATATTTTAAAATAAAATTGAACAACATTGATCAAAGAGAAAATTGTTTTCATCTGTCACCCAGGCTGGACTGCAGTGGAGCGATCTTAGCTCACTGCAGCCTGGACTTCCCAGGCTCAAGCAATCTTCCTCCCTCAGCCTCCTGAGAATCTGAGGGACTACAGGTGTGGGCTGCCATGCTCAGCTAACTTATTAATTTATTTTTACAGAGATGGGGACTGGCTGTGTTACCTAGGCTGGTCTCAAACCCCTGGCCTCAAGTGATCCTTCTCAGTCTCAGGAAAGGTATTTCTTACAAACTGGCCATGAAACATGGTGAAGCGACCTGTGGAAGCTGCATTTTTCTCTAAGAAGAGGTGGAGATACCTTGTTCCTGATCTTAAAGGACCTTGCTTTAGAGTTTTCATAGCTTTAGGGTTTTCATAGATGCTATGTATCAGGCTGAGGAAATTCCCGTCTATTCATAGATTGCTGTGAGTTTTAATCATGAATGAGAACTAAATCTGTAAATACTTCCTCAGCTGTGTGATGGGAGAGGTCACAGCACCTGCCCCCTGCACCAGGTGGTCATGGGGACCATAATATACATACACATATACATCAATACATTCTGCAATATAGGTAGACAGATATATTAATATATAAATACCAATACGTTCTCTAGTGATGGTAATTACTGATTATTAATAAATACCCTCATGGTGTCATAATGAATTTACTACATATTAAATGGATGTGTTTCATTGATTTACTTTATTATTTAAACAATTTTAATCTAAAGTGTTCCCAAGTGTCTTAATTTTTCTGGAGCACAGAATTATAACTTTGCTGACAGAGTCCACGCAGCCTTCCTCATCCGTATGCATCACACTTCAGTCAGAGGCCTGCAGTTCACAGACACAGAGGAAAGCTGTGGGCATCTGAGAGGAAATCACACATCCAGGGAGTCATCCTGGATTTGTTGGCCAGAATATCTGAGACTTGTCAAAAGTCAATTTAGTGTTAAAATAAAAACTACTCAAGTAAAATTTATTGAAAAAAATGAGAGGTATTATGTTGTTCAGTTTTCAATAAAGCATTTTCTGTTGATAAAACCAACTTAAAGGGACAGTCAGAAAACAAACAGCAAAACAAAAGCTCCAAAATAATCACATTGTGAACGTTTAAGCAGCTATAAAAAGGGCATAATTTCCAGTGAAAAATAATAAACTATGCAAAAGAAGCAGAAATTAAGAAAGAATATATGGAGAGAGATCCAAGATGGCTGATCACTAGCAGCTCAGGATTGCAGCTCCCAGTAAACGCGCAAAGAGCCAGTGGACGCCACACTTACCAATAAATTATCGCTGCCCACAGACCAGGACATTCCCAGTGGAGGAGCCCCACAGGTCGCCAGCGCGACCCTTTCGGCTGGCGCGGCTTTTTTGCCGGCGCCTCGGCTCGGCGGCTCTTGGTGCCGAGTAAACGGGACTGAGTCTCCTTTTGGATGATGTCTGGAGCTCTGGGAA